>DWHV01000200.1:0-13253 GCA_018248035.1 Papilio joanae | reverse complement strand
ATATTATATTAAAAAATATTCGACTTTTTGTTCCTCCCATACAAAACGCCAATTTCATATGTAAGGACCTAATATTTGGCCATCGATTACTCTCATTCCGCTCAACTGAATACTGGATATTGAAACACAGTTTAAACTCAAGCATATAATTTCATATATTATATACTATATGGAAGTTATATACTTAAATTGTAGATAATTACGGAACATAGATCATTAATTAAATAGATGTAAAGATAAAACAAGAATTTTTTATAGATTTTCTAAAATTAAACTTTAAAGTCAGGTGGTTCGGTTCGCACATTGATTTTATTTTTTGCGTTGCACGACCTACATCTACATACGTTTTGTTTTATACAATTTTGAACGGTATTGTCATTAGCCGACTACTGCCGGGTATAGCCGAGTATTGCCGTGTATTGTCGAGCGACGCGTTTCGCAATCACGCGATCGTTTACAGCAATTACCAGAGCTCACGTTCGCGTTTTATGTCTCAGCCGCACGTGTGTCAACTGCCTTACCCGGAATTATTTGTTTATTCATATAGTCCATCCGGAAGTACGTCACGCGATCGGAAATCATCTATTCGTAATCGCTTTTAAATGGTTTTTTCAACGTGTTAAAAATTGTGATTCCCGCTTAGTTTGAACAAAAGAACATAGATACAGCATTTAGATAAGAGAAATAGTGAATAGTCATGGATTACTGTTATTTTAGTAATCGATATGCGATACTGTCTTTTGTACTACTTTGTACTAAATTGAACGATATGTTACCTACACTAAAAAACATGTCTTTTTTAGTATACATATAAAAAAATTAAACTCGTATTTTTTCATCTATTCAATTGGTCAGTGCTTTCTTCTTTCACCATTATGATAAAAATCTTACTAATATTATAAATGCGAATGTTTAGATGAATGGATGGATGGATGTTTGTTAGAAGGTACCTCCGGAACGGCTCAACGGATCTTGATGAAATTTGGTATAGATGTAGAACATAGTCTGATAGAACACATAGGATACTATGTTTTCTTTAATTCCTCGCGTACGAAGTCGCGGGCAACTTTATAAAGACTACATTATGTTAATTGTGTAATATATCGATTTTAACACGACATCACTGTTTCACTACAACATAAAGCATAAACCCCACATCAGCATTTATGTTCAATGATATAGCGACTGAAAACATCATATTTTATTCACAAAGCTCTACTAATTCATAACGACAACGGGCACGTTATTAAAGTGGAAAGCATCAACAATTATATTCATATCAAAACAACACATCGCTCCACTATTGACGTACCAATTTCTTTTAAATGTGCTTTCATCGATCAAATCACTTTCCAATGCTTAACCATTATCACAATGGTGCATAATGACACTGCTAAACAAAATATTTAGAAATACACGTTGAATGAATTGACTGCATATGAATTCGCTAAAATAGCGAAGCATACGCTACCCATAGACATCCGCAATTGTAGATGCGTTGCCTATTATTAATCAACGGAGGAGGAGTTCCACAGAAATAGAAAATTTCTTTTTCCGCGATTCCTCTTCCATTAAATCCCTATCCCCTTCTCATCTTTTATTAATAAGAGAAGGATAGGAAGGAAAAGAGTAATAAAATTAAGCCTCTGGCATGCACACTCATCAGACGAAACGCAGAATTGCTTCCACTGGTATCATTTTTTTATATAGGTGGCAAACGAGCAAACAGCCACCTGGATTCGCCGAAATAACGAGTCGACCGTTGCCCATAGACATCCGCAAATACAGATGCGTTGCCTAACTTTAATCAACGGGGAAGGGGACGCGCAGAAAGAGGATATTTCTCCTTCCTATGCGTCCCCTCTTCCGCCAAATCCACTTCCCCTTCCGATCCTTTCCTAATTAGAAAAGGGTGGGAAGGGAAAGAGGACTAAAGTTAGGCCTGCGGGACCACACTCATCAGACGAAACGCAGAATTGCTTCCACTGGAAGCCTGCCTTTTGTGTGGTCGTAGTATTGTACTGGTCTAATTTGTTGAGCCGACCAATTTGTGCAACAGATGTTGTTGTTGACGTCTACCACTGCTAGAATTTAGATATGTATTAATAACAATAAGAATTAAACATGTATGATGTGTATCAGTATTGTTTTGTAATCGACTTGAACAAATTTATCAAGTTTAACTCGATCATGTATCACAGCTGTTTTGACGCTAAATCATTGGAATGGGTCGTTAGTTATATACAAGAGACAGTTTCATACAATTATGTATACAAAGATATACAATTTGAAGTATTACACATGCGATAAGTTACTAACAATCATCCATCCATCAAAACATTCGCATTAAAATATTAGTTTTTATATAATACCATTATAAATAAATTTTGAAAATATAAACACAATTTTGTTTGATCAGTACAAAAACCCACGGGGTTTAAACCTTCCCGCTGATCACTTACATTGTTTAAAAATTAACAATTTACAGACGTACTTTACTTAATTTAATTGAAGCATTTTTAATGTTCAAACGGTTACATTTCCATAATATTGTATGTCATCAAAACTTAAGATTAAACTTGCACGACTCACTAACTCGACTGTTCTAAAGTGTTTTCTAGAAATACCAACTAGCTGTCGAAAAGGCAGTAAAGTAGTTAACGCAGTTGCTAGCAATTCAGCTTGTACAAAATTTGAAAAAAAAATCTGTATTTAAAAGTCGTACGGTACCGATTAGACAAATATAATGGCACCCTTAATCCGTGGCAGCTATGTAATTTAAAGAAAAATAACATTAGCAATTCAGATTACGTCTCCATCAGACTTTTATTAACTGTCAAAGTGAGTGCAGAAGAAAATTGACTTTTTAGAAGGTCGATGTTGATGGAAACTCGATGTCACATAAAATAATCGTGACGTTTAACGATGTATTAAGATTGATACTTTAACAATTTAGAATTGCTTATCTTATTCAAGATTTTTTTTTAAATTAATAACGATCTTTCAACATCAATCTATCATTATCTTTTGATTTATAATACCATTAATATTTTTTTACTCATATCTAATTTTTATTTTTAATATTTAAATATTTATGGCATTTTATTTACATATGTAACAATAATGTTCCTTAGCGTTATTTTATTATTATTTATTAAAATTGATTACATAATTATTTCGATGTATTGTGTAATTTTACTCGTACATAGGCCTATAAATTTTATGTAAGAACAACTTTAGCAAGTACACATTAAAACACCAGGATTCGTCTTTAATATATGTAAGTAGTTTGGTCGTAACGTAAATTGCTTAATCCCCACAAAGTTCCCTATCACGACCCTTCCATACCGCACCAACGTAACGACGTAACGAAGCGTAAGGAGTTAACGATCGTGTTTTTGTCTTTTAAGAAAGTATTACTATGATCCGTAACTTAATTTGAAACATATAAAAATTCCGGGCTTCAAAAAAGTTTGTTGTAATTTTTATACTTTTTTAAATAAACCGATGAAAAAATCTGTTGCGGTTCAGCTTACTCCAGGAATTTTAAATATTTTAAGTGCTTTTTAATTTACTTTATTTCAATTACGAACATTTGCTGTCATTCCTTTCATCATCTTAAATAAAACAGAGATAACAATAATGTTCTTAAAACTACATATTACATCAGTTAAAATTTATGTTTAATTTAGATGATAAGGTAGTTCAATCGTATCCCATAATGTAGAAATGTGATCAAGTTGTCTATAAAACATTAGTATTCTTCGCGATTGTGGCTCGCAACTAGAACTGGTCCACTTATGTAACCGCAGTAACAGCGTAGCTCTATTGTACAAGTTCCTATTCCTATCCTATTTGTCGTCTTTCAGACAGACTCAACTTATTCGTAACTTATAATAATTTGCCTCTATTCTGAGACTCTATCTATATGTACATATGTAAGTCAATTTGCATTAAACATTCAAATGTATTTAAGGAGAAATGGAAATTTAATTTCTTGGTTTAAATAAGTATTAACATTTAAACAATGATATAAAATAACAGATTGCTCATAGTAGAAAATCAAACAGATCAGAACTGTCAGACACAAGAAGCTAGATATTTGTAGCCATAGATTACAGGATCCAATTTCATAATGAACACTGTTAGACGCCAGCAAAAACAACAGCTGTTGCACGAATGGGTCGGCTCGAACGGTGAAATACCACGACCTCACAGAAGATAGGCTTCAAGTGAAAGTAATTCCGCGTACAGTCTGATGAGTGGTTGCCCAAATTTTAGTCCACGTTCTACTCCCACTCTTTCTTATAAGGAAATTATGCACCCTTGGTCTTTTAATTATCAACAATATTTTATAAAGAAGTCCACAGCAAGATAGTATAAAATGCACTAACAAATGGACGACAGTTAGCATAAATGAGCTTTTACCGGACTATGTTCGGAAGTGAGCGCGAGAGGTGCAACTAAGCGGGTGAACGGAGGACGGAATTAGAGGGCGCCACCGGCACCGCAAACCATTTGGCTGCAGGTGTCTAATGAAACTTATTACTTTACTCTTGAGTTATGCTAACAAAGCTCTGTTTAATGTTTTACAATCGCTCGCAAAATTCAATAGAAACCAACAATAACATAGGAACTTCTTATAAATAATCTTTTATTTTGTAATTTCTATTGTATACGTTAGGGTTTATATTCGTATAGTAACTTAGATACCCGTAGATTGATAACAAGAATTGCTTTCATAGCTAAGTCAAATTGATCGCTTTAAGGTCCCACCTTTATCCAACACCATTCCTTTCTTTTTTTACTGTTAAAAATAGATACTAGTTAGCATTTCATTTTGAACCTTTTTCCTTCATTACCGTTGATAAGAATTAGTAAAGCATTTTCTAGTTTTCCTTCTTTCTAGTTTTTTAGGGGGAAATACAAAGAATTATGGTCTTACCTCTAACCACTGAGCCACAAATGATATTGTGTATTGTTTAAATGTACATCGCTTGTAGCTTTCACAAACAGCGACGCTGATAAATAATTGAATTGCAGCTGAAAACTCCGAGTGTTTACTTGTTCATATGCTGCAACTTCACGTTGCTACTCATATAATTTAATTGTCTCCGGACAGTACTCGCTTTGTTTGACACGAATTCGTTTTATGTTGTCTCGGAATCGGTACCAAATTGAAAATATGTGATTTCAGAATATTGTATTTATGTTATTATTTATCTGTGGAATAATTTATGAATATCATTAGTAAAACAAGAAAGAGGTCTTATAATGTGTCTCAGCAGTGTATATAACATTGTTACACACATAGCAGACAAAAACTAAAAAAAAAAATTTTTCGTTGTCATGTATGTACCAACAAACTACTGCAGTTGCCGTTTTCTTAATAACAAAAGTATCTAACAAGCCCCGGCATTCCCCGAGGCCGAATAAAACCTTTCTTATCTCTTGACACAGTCGCAAATGTCGTAAAACTCGATCTAGGAAACCTCGGTATACCGAAACTGGTGTTATTTACATTATAGTTAATGATATATATCCAAGCGAGTAATTTTTGTAAGATTTAGGTAATGTAACATAGTGATTTTAATTCTTCTTCTTTGACTTGTTATCATATATCCTCATATTTGTTTTGTTCACAGTTTTCTAATCTCAATAACGTTTTTCACATACATTTTAAATATATTCGACACTTGAAATGTGTTTTTGTGGTTGAATTTTTATGTTACCTACATTTTTCGCTTTGATAAAAATATGTATATTGCTACTTTTTTTTTTCTTTCATATCCGAACAAAATATATTTCAGGACATAAGAGTGTATATCTGACAATTGTGCGGCTGGCAGACAACTCACGACCTCAATATTGGAACATGTATTGTTGGAACATACTTTTTCAGTGGCCATTTTTTTCACGATAAATATTTCAACGCTATCCGTTTAAATATATTAAATAAAATCATGTTTTAGTTCGTCTTTTGTTTATATCTTTCACAATCGGAAAATAACCAACATCGTTATTATATTTGAAACAAAAAAAATACTTCGGCTCTTTAGTAAATTAATATAAAAATATAACGACATTTTTATTTTCTATTTCAACTCGAGAGTTAACCTTGAATCATTGTAAGAGACTCATTAATTAAATGAAGTGGATTTGAAACCAATCATGAACTATTCTAAACAATATTTGAAAATTTTAATTAAAGTTTCAATCTTATATTTAAACTTTGGAAAACTTAAGTTACTTTATTTAAATTCTTTCAAGATTTACTAAGTATTAGGTAGTGTAAGATCGGTTTAAGTCATTTAAATTGGGTTTATAATTTTACTATTTTTAATATTAAAAATTTGTAAATAGTTTATAATGAATTTACAAATACGATATTCATATCATAATTTGTGTTAAATAAATTATGTAAGGTTAAAAAATACAATACGATATTGTAACAATCCGAAATCAGCGCAGGGAACAGTTCCGCCAGATAAATTGATGTCAAATAAATACTTTGTTATCTGTTTAACACAGCCGTATGTGTCATAAAACGCTACGGCGTTTGTTAAAATTTTTACACCATTGTGTATGAAACAATACGCTTTATTTCGTACTCCTGGAAAAAAGGATACGTTGAAAGTCAATAGTTCATTTATTTATGATGTATACAAAGTACTGTAAACACAATTAAATTTCTATAATTGCTTTTAAGCTTAATTATTTTGTTTAAAATATACTGCTTTTGCTTGTTGGAGTCGTTTAGTAAATTTCACTGCAATATTTATTACACAGAGATACCTAAAGCCGCCAAATTTGTGCAAAGGCACGCGATTTTAGATCGTTAAGCTGAATTATTACCTAAATGGTAATTATGCAAGCATCATATACAATGCAGTCATGAAATCATACAATTATAGTTAGTATCTTTTTGTTGCTTTCGCATTGGGTATAATAGATTAAAATAAAAAAATATTTATGTTAACGTAGCATTGTAATGTTTTCCAACTTCTTACTAACTAAAGTTAAGAATTTAGACTATTGAATAATTTATTCACTAAACAATGAACATCTTTTATTTGTGCATAACACGAATATTCAAATTCACTAGCCAAAAAAATGTCCACTCTTAAGTTGCAAATAAATATTCAACCCTATCACCTTTTCATAATGTAATCTATGTAAGGAGCTTCATTGAATACGTAGTCTTTTTCAGTAAGACCCTATTTGGTCGATAAATCAGATAAGCACAGCATGTCGACACTGCTACTCGCTTTCGCAGCATAAATTTTCTATATCTCTCTCCTCATTCATCATCCTGACGTGTCCAAACCAATGGAACGTATCTTTCTTAGTCTCTAATAGAGACGCTAAAGCCTCTGATGTGAATGGCTGGGAAGTAGGAAGAACTTTGATGGTTTGTGTAACATAATTTTAAAACAAAGTTCCTTTTTTTTTAAATCTCATCCTATAGATGTTACCACGTCCACACAAAAGACAGGCGTGAAGTGGAAGCAATTCTGCCTTTCGTCTGATGAGTGTGGTACCGGAGGCCTAATTTTAGTCCTCTTTCCATTCCCACCTTTTTATTATTAGGAAAGGATGGGAAGGGGAAGTAGATTTGGCGGAAGAGGGGACGCATAGGAAGGAGAAATATCCTCTTTCTGTGCGTCCCCTACCCTACCTTTAAAGGTAGGCAACGCATCTGCATTTGCGGATGTCTATAGGCAACGGTCGCCTGGCTATTGCGGCAAATCCAAGTGGCCGTTTGCTCGTTTGCCACCTTATGATATAAAAAAAAATAAGGTCTTCTTAAAAAGGGTGCGAAGTTTTTGTTGGTCAATTTCTATATGGTCATTTGTGATACATTAAGCCCTTGCCCTCTTAAATAACCAATGCAAATATCAAGTTATTAGCAACATTAGAAGATTATTGAGTACCGGTCGTATTTCGTTACATCCAGTTACTATCCATCGCCCAGTTACGACTAATAGTAATCGAGAGCTCGATATAAGCGGGGCATTAATTTGATGACGTCAATCACACACTAGATCACGCAGCGCAACATAAATCAAGCGAAACAGCCCACAAATTAAACATGCTTTAAAATCACGGCTATCAGCTATATGGAGTCATGAAGTGGATGTACTTTTATTGGTATTTTACTCTTTAAGCGGCTAATACAAAGGTTAATTATGCAAGTAAAATCATTCCATTGGTTCTTCTTGTAGCCTTAATACAATGTTTTTTAGGGAATTATTAGTTTTTGTGTTAGATTTTTTAATAAATCTCTTTTTAATTAATATTTAATGTACTTAAGTATTTAAAATAATATTCATAAACATAATAAACAGTTGTGGTTATGAATTTGAAACATGTTTTATCGCAATAAAGTGCTAATAGCGCGCACTCGGCGTCCTCAGAGAATCGCATGTCTTGTGGCTAGCTAATAGCAGTAATAAAGGGGAAAAGACGCCGCTTTCTTGTTCGATGTGGAAATTCTTGCCTAAATACGACTTTAGATAGTCTCTACTAGTCTATGTAGACGATTTTTTTTAAATGGGAGACAATTAAAACAAAAATTATTTTAATCAATGTAACATATTTAAGTTGCTTTAAATGTTATCAAAGATTCATCATCATCATCATCTCCCTGGCTTCACTCATTCATATGGGGAATATAATTAATATTTTACACACATCTGCGTATACTCGTGTAATAATAAAGCAGATTCTGGAAATTCTTGAATAAACATACTATTATAACGTAATACAATATCTCCTTGTTCGAATTTAAATATGGCACGAGTCGTTAATATTTATGTAACTCCTTGTCCTATTTTCATGTTCACTGGAGCGTACGGTATTACTAAAGGCGTATATATGCTATTGTATTCCGTACCCACTAACTAAGACAATTTAAATACGATTAAATAATCGGTATCAGCTCACTATACGTCTTCACTGAGGGTCTCGGAGTTTATCCTAAGTTTGGGTAGTCTAGGCTATAGTAAAATACGCTGGCTCAGTACAGGTTGCTTGACTTCACACATGACTCACGAAAAATGTATTGGTACATGGCGGGATTCGAACCCAGGACTTGCAGATTACAAGTCAAGTTCTTAATCCCTAAGCCACCAACGCTCTATGTTTACGGTCTACGCTTAAAAAATATTTAGTTCTAATTGTACAAAGGAGGATGAAGTTAATCCTCTATAAATTAAAATTCATACTTCTGTCTACATTTTTCTATATTAATATAACATCAGCTAGAGAAAAACATATTGTCTATTGGTGATCTGGTAATCATTTTAGTATTTTTAATAAAGGGAAAAATTATTGAATACTTTTTGGATTAGAAAATTATGGCTATCTCAGAAGACTAATTACATCGTTACTCGGCACATAAATTAGATAAAATTCAAAGATTTTATTATGAAATCTGCTAAATTTGTCGTCAAAGACATTTTTTTTTCGTTGAATCTTTTTTTTTTCTCGTATAACTCAATAAAGCTTTAACGAGAGTCGAACTGTCTCAGACGAATCTTTGGAAATGCGACTCAAAGAATGAATTAGATTTAGTAGACGTTATTTGTGTAGACAACTTTACTCTTATTTGATTATTTTAGACGTCTCTTCTGGGACATTTACAAGGTAAATTTTATTTTGCTTACGTAAATACAATTATCCATACAAAAGCTTTCGTTCTTAACAAGTTCCTTATTTATATTGGACTTAAATTATTCTTGTTCACGTCGTTGTATCGATCTTATATTTTGATTATACCGAAGAAAAAAAAAAAGTATTTTCTTCTTAATTCATCCACAATTCTAATATATACATGATGTGTATTACTACTTTGTGGTGGTTCACTATTATAAATGGTGAAGTGGTTATATAACTGGTCATATTTTAAGTGTACCGTAATGAAAATTGATACTTCACAAAAGCATGTTTTCCTTGAAAAAAAAATATCTATGAAAGGGCATAATGTTTTATACATACAATTGAGTATACTTTGACGTATTCTATAGAACAAAATGAAAGTCACGGTAGGGACGCTTTTAATGTTTTGAATTTGGAATGTCATGGCGGTCCGTGGGGAAATGTAAGCCCACCTTAATAAGATGAACTGGCGATATTTTAGGGGTAAAAAAATATGTTGACCTTTGTCACCACAAAAAAGACCTATTCGTAATTTAAATTATTTCAGTGAAATAGTCGTAAAAATACTTAAGATAAAACGGAATTATGGGTTTCTGTAAAAAGATTTACTTTCGTTTTCTGTTTTGATTACGTTTAAAAATGCGTGTCTTTCATTGGCCATAAATTTTCTCATAAGACCAGAGGAAATGCAGATGTGTGGTCAGACTTTGAGAAAGAGGTAAGCTCGCTTCTTGAAGGACTGTAAAGGATGTTGTAATAGTTTGTAAATACTTCCAACGCAATATTTGTTTGTTACAATCATTTTAAATAAATCTAAACCATTTAAAATAAATCTAAAAAAAATGTAATCTTTTTGTAAAAAATATATGCATTTATTTAAGCTGAAAAAAAATTATTACCAGGCATAAAAACATCCAGTTGAGAGAAATAAATAAAGTTAAGCAAAGTCAAGCTTCCTCTAATCAAATTATTAAGCACTTGAAAGTCATTTCCATCTTAGGTCTTAAAATATTCAGTATTTCCACTTTCATGGCTGCTTGGATGTTTTGCTATTTGAAATATATTTTTTGCTCGAAGTTCTGGCTTTTTTTGTAAAATGGACTTATTTCGTTCACATGTTATCTTGCCTAGTGTAGAGGTACATGGCTATAAAGGTAGAGAAATACCAAAGAAAGTATGGATGGATTGTGTGAAAGAGGATGTGCGTAAGAAGAGGGTAAATTCAGATATGACCCTCCATACAGATAAGGGCAGGTTGATGATGATGATTATCTTGCCTAGTGTCACACAATATTATTATAGTTGATTTTATAAACATTGCAACTGAAAAGAGTCAAAAGTAATAAATCTCAATACAAATAAAAACAAATTTTTCATATTAAATCTCACTGGCACACATAATCCGCTAAGGGTTGGTTTTCAACGTCGAAAGAATTACATGTTTAAAAATAAATCGTCATTATTATCGTTGTCTTTGAGAAAAAAAGTAAACGGAGACAAGTGTTACTTTAGAGTTACATCACCAAATTTGCTTCATTAATACTAAAAAAACTAGTTAATATCAAACAATGTTAACATTCAACTTTTTCAATGACTACAACTGCAAAATTCGATAACGTTCTTTTGAACGTGAGCATTCGTTTGATGTAAGTTTTTATCCCGCTGTGTCCCCATTTAGCTGCCTTCAAGTTGGCCGACTCATCAATCAAAGCTGTCATTTGGCGCAGAGAAGACGTTGTAATAAGATCGGAGCACTGCCGATAGCCTCGAATACAAGATTACACGACTTAATTCAATTTGCTGGATGTTATTTCAATTTTATACTTTTATTTAAATGGTTTACCAACATAGCTGTAGTTCGAAATAACATTTTGTTTTTGCCGTTTATTTTGCTACGGAAAAATTTAGTTAGTGATTTCGCGGAACAAATCCTTTTATGGAAGTAACAATTCTCAGAGTAAATAGAAACTTAATACTGTATGTTTTTACATTTATATACCGCATTACGTGTATGCGACTGTCTTCGTAGTGCAAAGCGCTCGCTGTCGAATGATTTCCTGAATGGAATTGAAAGTAATTCTGATTTCGTAAAATGAGAATCCCATTTTCAAGATAAATACCTTTTCATAACATACAATAAGAAATAGTCATTGTATTGTGCAAATTACATACGCTTATAATTTCACTAAAGTAATTTCTTAAATCTGTACCGTTTATGATGGAATGTATTAAGCACCATTTAAGCTCTTTCCATTCCAAACTAAGCATACGTGTTTGTAGATTACTCGAGATTGAGGGAAAATATTCTTAAATCTGATTAAATTTTTTAATAAATTTGGTTCGTGCATCTCTGATACAACAAAAAAACACCTATAAATATAAGAACAATTTTATTGTCGCGTCATAATGCAAAGTCTATACAAGATTTCCTTTACCTTTCCGTTATAGTTAAAAAAGTGATAACTTTAAATCAGTTCCCTTGCTATAAATTCTAGCTTTATGAAACTGATCGATCTATGTAACAATGAGTGGCTGAGAGGCACAGAGATTCAATTACGGTACCCGTAAGGTACCGCATTAAGCCGGATACGACGCTCCTCTCTATTACATGTAACAATATAGCATTCAATCAGGAATAAAATGTAATTCAATATGTATTATTTTCAACAAAAAAAGGAAAATCATTGTTAATGACACGATGAGTTTCTATAATAATTTACTATAGGTATATATGATTTCCTCGTAACATCAACTGAGAATCAATTACAATAATTTTCATTTTGGTCTTAATTTTCTTTTCCGTCATTATTTTGACTAAAAATGTTCTATGGAAATAAAATAAATTCTAATACGCAACGAGTCAACAGGAAAAAGCATTGCATTTACAACACAAAAACTTTGAAGGAGCACTTAACAGAAGCTTTCCAACGGTAACGGCCCCTGAGGTAGAGTCAAGTGGTTCCGCCTTCAGTAATCACATCGTCCGTTTCCCTTCGTCACTTTGTTGCAAATTACTCGTTAATGTTGTGAACTGATGTCACGCGGTATGTACACTAGTTCTTTTTTTTCACATTTTATAGTAAAATTGGGGGTCACAGTAGCGATTTTGGACACACGTTTTTTATTTTCTTTCTTAGAATTTAAATCTATTAGTTTTAAGGAAATACTGTTGGTCGAACAGATATAAGTCACCAAGCAAACTCATAGCAGACCCATTATCTAATTTTTCGTCGATTTACGAGAAATCTAGACCCTGATCTAGCCTTTAGTTTATTCTATGGTTTAGGGATTATCTTAGGTAAACTGTTTGATTACTAACTACAAATTAAAGTATAGCTCACCAATAACAATAGAATAGCTAACAAATATTTTGATAATTAAAGGTTCGATTCTCAATAAAAAAAAACTTGAGAGGTGTCAAGGGACACCCGGATGGAACGAAGCTCCTTTCTATTAATTAGTGAAGGAACCAATGTTTATTTTCTATGAATAAAAAACTTAAGTCTTCACAAGAACTATATTTTATTTCTATGAATTTTCGTTATATATTGTCACGTCGTTGCCATGGTGAAGTAGCGCTCATTCGTCGTTAA
>DWHV01000199.1:0-13263 GCA_018248035.1 Papilio joanae | reverse complement strand
GACTGAAAATTGGTGGGCAGGTAGCTTAGAACCAGGAAACGGACATAGGATAATTTTTACCCCGTTTTCTATTTTCTATTCCGCGCGGACGGAGTCGCGGGTAAAAACTAGTTTTATATAAAATATAGTAAAGTATTATAAAATGCCTCTACTGAACAATTTCATTTCTCGTCTCAATATGTGCTTAGCAGAAGTTGACAGTGTGGAGAAACACCCTACGAGAGATCAAAAAGGGAGGCAGCGACTCTCAAGAACGAGGTACACAGAGACAGGAACAGTATTACGTAATGTTGCTTTGTTTGCGTCATGTACATTTTTGTACTTTAATGCCCACCTGTCAATACACTAACATGTGCTCGCAGCTAACCACGAGCGGTTATAAAGTTTGAATCTTGTAATACTAGACTTAGCTAAGTGTAGTCTTAGTAGTATAGGGCGCAAAAACATGCGCGCGCGCTCTACATCGTTATCATTAAATGAAACAGCTCCATTAAAACTTTATTTTTCTTATTGCTGATTGTTTACATGTTACTTGTTTATACAAATACTAGCTTTTACCCGCGACTCCGTCCGCGCGGAATAAAAAAAATGCACACAAGATAAAAAAAAAAGTTCCTATGTCCGCTCCTAGTTCTAAGCTACCTCCCCATCAATTTTCAGCTAATTCAGTTCGACCTATCTTGAGTTATAAATAGTGTAACTAACACGACTTTCTTTTATATATATAGATAGATATAAGATTAGAGTTAGATTAGCTAAATATGACATGAAAGTAATAAATTAATCTTACTAATATTAAAAATGCGAATGTATGAATGTATGGATCTTTATTAGAATGTATCTGCAGAACATCTCAACTGATCTCGATTAAATTTGGCATGTATGTATTAATATTTCTTTCAATTCCGCGTGTACCAAATCGCGGCTAAATCTTTATAATTTTATTCCTGTGTCCGTAATATGTTTAAATTTGAATTAATTATTCCATCAGACACTCAAGGCATCTATTGCATATGTAATTCGGCATACAAACATAGAGTTGTGTAGAGCAACTGCATTGCTCACATAAAGCCAGCTTTCTAAAACACAGTTCCATGAATCTGTCAACGTAATACTATATCTTGTAATTTAAATATTTAAAATTTAGTTAACAGTTATTTAAATGTTTAATATTAATTTATCGTACAACTTAAAGTAACTTTTTAAATTTCTTTACATCACTCCTATCGGTATCTCTAGTCTCGAATGAAAGCCTAAACAGAGGAATGTCAAAGATACATGGCGCAATGGCGGCCATATTGTCATTTAATTTTTTAAAGTTATTTTGTGGAAATTGTGAGATATATTAAAGTTATATTATTAAATAAAGATAGCTAATGTTCTATAGCTATATTAGAAAAAATGTTTTACCAGAAATATTTTGGAATTTTCAAGTTTTAGCTAATTTTTTTTTTTAATTTATGGTTTAGATTTTGGATTGTACGCCAGTATTTACAACGCTAAAAACAGGTATTCTGTCTATAGAGAACTAATGTCTATCTTTCGTTTAATGAACGTAATAACTTGTAAGTTCTGTATTGTTAAAGAAATTAAGTTCCAAAATACATCTCTCATTAAATGTATGTAAATGTTTTAAATACTGTAAGCACCGATGCGGTGCTTAAAGTATTTAAAACTTTGAACACAAACCAATAAAGTTTATATTTGGATAGAGGCTATTAATATAAGGGTCTATTGGTACGTCCGGTCAAATTTGATCAACAACATCGCATGTTTTGATCGTTCAAAATGTGTGGTCTGAATTGATCTTCTGGATGATATTTGAAACCATCCGTGGAAAAGAGTAAAAATTTAATATAAAACCTCTTTACAGATATAACTTTTTTCGATGATGGATCGATTTATCATTGAACCAGGTAAAAAATTTAGAATTAACTGAAGTCTCCGACTTATAAGCCGGATAATCCAAACAGCCATTGGTAACCATGGTAACCATGGTAAGCTAACGATTGAATCTAACTTTCCTTGTCTTCAATATTGTTGTATTACGCATTTAGGTTACCCGCTTTACAGCATTGTTTAGTCTCTAGGCCAGTACGAGTACAACACTGTTGGTATCTACAAGAGTCTTCTGAAATTGCCACAAGGATTTTTAAAAACATTAATTATAGTGATCGTGTCTTATAAATAAGATATTCATTTGAATTTAGACGGCTTTTTAAATATTTAATAATTAATTATAGATAATATAAACTTTCCCTATTTAATACGAACAAATATTTTAATAAAAAAAAAAACTGTAAATACATGAAATTATTTCGTTTTATATATCTTTTTTTTTAAGTTCTAAGCAGTCAAAGATTTGAAATAAGCGTTAAACCTTACCATTGGTTTTTGATATGTGCAATCCGCAGTGTAGTGGAAATTCGCAAAACAAGTTCCTTATTTGCAGAAAATATTTTTTAAGATTGTTTATTTTATACTGATCTTGTTACTGAAGTTAGTATTACTAATATTATAAATACGAATGTTTATTTATTTATTTATTCTTTAGTACTTTTATATGTACAAGGAGGACTTAATGCCTAAAGGCATTCTCTACCAGTCATCCGGGTGGATGGATGTTTGTTTGAAGGTATCTCCGGAACCGTTCAACGGATCTTGATGAAATTTGGTACAGATGTGGAACATGTGATTGGAAAAACACTTATGCTACTTTTAATTCCACACGGACGGAGTCGCGGGGCACAGCTAGTGGTACTGTAAACTTAATGATCATTTTAAAGATAACTTGTTAGGTAAACAAAGCGGACATGAATGGCTCACATTGCACAATCTCATATAACATTATGATAAAGTTAATACACGAGCAAATCACCTCCGGTTAAGTTAATCATTAAGTGCATAATGTAGGGTTGCCACTGCAATAAAATTTAATTATAGTAATTTTGTCACCTTGCAAGTTCAACTGAGCTATTTTGTAGACATTGCTGCGTATAACAGTCGGTTTTCATTGCCAAAAACCTGTCTAAAACATTGTACTGTCCACCTAGTCGGCCGACGCATTCTTTATCGAAGCAGTTTATAGTAAATTTGGCATAATGGTTGTTTATGTAAGAAATATGATAAATCTAAGAGGTTTCAGTTAATGTACAATTAACGATTGAATGCAACAGTTAGCACAGCCCTAAGCAAGATGAGGTAACTAGTAAGTAGTGAGCAAGAAAATCGAAATACAAAACTGAGTGTGGTTACGTAAGAGTTGCATATTGCATTGTTTTATAGTTGCTTGCTGAATGTTGGTACACTGAAGATATCGACAGTGATGGCAACTGAGAGAATCTGTAACGAACTTGGAATAAGGAAGTAATTTAAATCTCATCAATACTGGTTCACCTTTAGTTTAAAGGTTTTAAAAAAAACTAAAGTTTCCGTACATTCACAGCCGTAACGCTAATCTGTAAATATCTGTTTTTATGTTAATTGTTTTGTGTTTAGTCTAATGTATAAAGATATTCGTAAGCAAAAAAGGAATTGAGTCATCATTTTTACGAACAAAACCTTCTTTATGTCGATAGAGACTGAGCAAAACTAACAAGCGCTTTGAAACAAAAGCGTAAAGTATCTCAAAAGGACTTACAACATTTTTCATTTTTCGACTAATTAGACCTCCACGGAATACATTGCTGGTTTTGCTTACGCTAGTCACGTTGTATAATTAGCAAAGCATGCACTGTAACGCAATGTGAGTCGTAAGTCAGAATGGACGTAAATATAAAGCGATGTGAACGAACTGTAAGTGCCTCAAGTGCTATGACCTAAGCGTAATTAAATCTTTATATTCACAACGTGTTTCACTGCAGGGGTCTAATACTAAAAATATTTTTATTCAGCTTTAACTTATCTTAAGTTTAATATTTCTATTCTCTAGCGGATAATTGTGGTATTTTTTTAATTATAAGGTTTCAAACGAGCAAATGTTCACCGTATTCGCCGAAATAGTGAAGCGACCGCTGCTCATTCACATTCGCAATAACAGATGCATTGCCTACTGGTATGAAACACATACGACCGCCTACTGATACAGAAGACATTTCCCCTTCCTATGGGTCTGCTGTTCTCCATCCTTTCATATAAGAAAAGAGTGAGAAGAGAAAAATAAATAAAATTAAACCTCCACCACACACACTCATCAGACGAAACGCGGAATTACTTCCACTTCTATACTGAATTAATTTATCAATTTTTAAGTTCATCATGTTAGCACCCTGTAAAAATTTAGACCAATTTCTAGGTTTTTTTTTAGTATTCCGTTATCTAACAACAACATTAGGTAATAATTAAATGTAATTTATCAACCCTTGGTGTACTACCCTTTTAAGTATACTAGACATTTCGCACTGACTGCATTTAAACCTGAAGTACCGGAGTACTCAGTTAACTAGCGACTTGATCACAAAATACAAACTAGTTAATAACACGAAACGCTTTCTTCCTTCAAACAAATGTTCATGCTGTTCATTGTGGAGTAGGCAGCTTTGTTCTTTATGGAAAGAGAAACTCTCTTAGTTGTTCAGTCAGTTGTCTGTTCAGTTGCCAGTCATTCAGTTTCTATTAGCAAATATATAACAGGATATATGAGATTGATGCTTACAATAACTAAGGTTGAATCAATTTACTGTATTGAAACTTCTTTTTGTCTACTAAACCGTTGCGATGTTTAAGTCGGTTTAGACAAATTGATATAAATTACTATCTCAAATAGGCAACTGTATTCAGCCGTTCAATGTAAAGCTTCGTCACCGTTACTAAAATAAAGAAGCATCCTAAATCCCACGCTATCATAATTAATATGAGGGTCAATTACCGCTTGTGAAGTACAAGTGCAAATTACCGCGGACACAAAATTTGGCACCGTTTGAACGCACAATCAATTCTCACCATTAAAGTGATGAAGAAAATAAATGACGTAGCGTTCATTGTCACCACTGAACTTTTAGTTTTTTTTGTGACCGACTAGCCACTGTTTGCCTTGAAGAGGCATTTACAGTTTCACCCGCCTTGATGTGGTCAGGCGCAAATGGCGCTTAACCTAAACCTCGTTTATGAGTTACTAAGTTCGAGGACTCCCTCAGGAACCTAGGCTCGGGCTGTTACAACCGGATTGGAACAACTTCTTGTGCTTTGACCATGAGTTTGGTTTGGACTAAAATCCCAGTTTAAAACATATTGTTATCTCGGTTTTGTTAAAGATGCTAACAGGGATGAAGATATTTTATACAGAGATTTTGGTCTCAGAAACCAACGGTAAGTCCTAGATTTGACTGGTTTTTTCCAAGGTTTAGGTCCTACATTTGGGCCGTAGTTTTGGTAGGTTTCAGGATTTTTTAAATAACGAAAAATATTTGATCTAATAGATTCCTATTTTTAAGATATGAGCTGTTCGAAGTCGAAAATAATTTTTCATTACAAAGTATATATTTTGTATGAAAAAGAGGAAGTCATCCATTTTATCCAAGCTTTAGCATTTCCGTTGCTAATGACGTTATTTTAGATTTTAGAAACGTAGTTTCCTCGATACTTACGCAAAAACAAATTATCATCCTTAGGAAGAAGTCAGATCACAATATGTATTCGTAAATGTCTACCAACAGTGGAAACTCGTAACAAAGTGAATCAGTACGAACACTTTACCAAATAGGCCATAAATAATAGAAGATTGAGAATAACAGCTGTAAAATGGTCGGTTATTGAATCAAGAAGCATCAATGGTGACTAGTGACACATTACACACATATCTACACATTACTCGGTTGTAAACTCC
The DNA here is from genome assembly GCA_018248035.1 of Papilio joanae. Lineage (NCBI taxonomy): Eukaryota > Metazoa > Arthropoda > Insecta > Lepidoptera > Papilionidae > Papilio > Papilio joanae. Next base: position 7,439 of record DWHV01000199.1, on the reverse strand, counting down.
GTGACAAATGCCGTTAATCTTACTAATATTATAAATGCGAATGTTTGAATAGATGAATGGATGGATAGATGTTTATTTAAAGGTATCTTCAGAACGGCTGAACGGATCTTGATGAAATTTGGCACAGATGTAGATCATAGTCTGAAAGAACACATAGGTTATTAATGTATAAATTTAATTCCGCGCGGACGAAGTCACGGGCGACAGCTAGTCGTGTCATAAAAGTGAGTTTTAACTGTAGAAAAACTTTTGCAAAACATATAGCTATTGTCATCCCACTCATTTTCTTTGTAAAAATTAATTTAATGTAATATTTTATCTCAATGCCAACAACACGTGTCTACAACAAAGTTTAATTCCGTATGCGGGATTTAAATCTACTTGTAATAAAAAAGGGTATTAGTAAAGACTGACCTCTACAGAAACAAATATTGAAAGAATAAAAATATCTAAATAACTGCAGATATCCAGACTGCCAGGTTAAAAGAAACACATCTGTCTCCCGGAACTGTCTTTAAAACAGTTAATTTTATACTTATTTGAAAGTAATTGTGAATCATTCGGAAACCCTCTCGTAGCGTGACAACCGGAGAACGGACAACGGAGCTATGCAACAAGCCAACAAGGTCGTTTATTCACTCTCTATCGTATAAATGCCTAAGAATACTGATTCACACATTAAAATACCAAATTAAAAGGTCAAAATAAAGTCTTGTGTCAAAAAACTAGTTTGATTGAGTCACCTTAAAATAATAATTTGTTTTTTTTTAATATTATCATCTAATGTTATTTAATTATTAAAAATTTTATAATTATCTAATACATACGAAAAAACATCGCATTAGTATTATTATTTAACCTCTTATGTTTATTACTGTATTTGAAGTAATATTAATTAAGAATAAATTAGAATAATAATTAAAACTATTACAAACACTCACAGTATAATGCGATCACTTAAAAATCACACATGACTTTGCGGCATCCGGATTCTGTGCCACAAAAACAGGCTTCTTGCATCTGTAGGTGTGTCTCAAAATTCTGACACCACTAAAGTTCACAAAGCAATACCGTTAACTTGGTAACTTGTGTACATCACCACAAGGCAATTATACCACTGTATGCGGAACAACGCACTTCATTCACAAATTATAATTATAAAGAACAAAGACGTTAAGTTAAAAATGGCACTAACTCTGTTGACCGCGTAAAACTTTGTCGATTTTAACTTCACATAACCCGCCACCGTGGAATTGCAGTCGCAACTGACATGTTTACGTTTTGTTATATTCAATTGGTAGCTGTTTATTCTTGTCATTCTTACCGTTATATAGATAAGAGAGAAAAAGACAAAAGATCGAAGCCATTTCCAAGTTCCCTAAGATTTCAAATACTTGTAACGCACTCTTGTGATTAATACATGAACTACATCAAGCACTCGGTCCAAATAAATATGCTACTTGACGCAAGATGGCGCTAATTTAAAATTTTTTAAATAATTATCGCAAGTAGTAGATAACAGAAAAGTTTGAATTTGCATGGAACCATATACGATAATAAAGCAGAGGTATGGGCAGATATAAGTAAATGATCCTTCTTTTCATAAAAGTTGAGTGTTGATAGTTTTAATGAAGCAAACTTCAAATATTTATTTATTATTTAGTTGATAATTTAATAAATCAAAATGTATATCATACAAGATTTATAAGCAAGACGTTTCTTGTACCCAAAAAGCAATGTTTTTGTTTAAAATTCGCTTAAGTGTCTATAAATGTTGGAAAATTATATTAGGGTATAACTTTTAACTTTCATGAAATAATAAAAAAAATATTTTTACAGTATCTTACTAGTATTTTATTGAGCATATTAATATCTGTTTTTTTCAAAACATTTTTGGTATCACAACGATTACATAAAGTACAAAAATTCGTAGCCCTAGCAATTGCTTTAAATTTTAAAATATGTACGCATTTTCTCTAACATACTTTATAAAAATCAATTCAAGTCAAAATTTTAACACTAAAGTATTCAAACTTTGATCATGATTTCTTCCAAAGGTTTTCTGGTTATATCAGGGACCGTAGCTTCAGAGTGTGGTCTACCCACCGGTAGGAGGAGTTCTAATCGCTCGTTGACTGGTCTGGAGAGAAGATCCCGAAGACGGGAGTTGCAGTTCAAAGGTGTGGATGTAAGAGCCACAAGACCGCAGTACTGAAAGCAAGCATTAATTTAAAGTCCTCATAATTTTAACAAGTTAAAAGTACAAATTTATAGTTTTGTGGGTTTATTTGGTTAAATTATTTGAAAGCCATATATGTATTTATTTATACAAGTAGCGCCATCTTTATACTAGAAGCGCCATCTCTATACAAGTAGCGTCATCTATTGAAGTGAAGAATATATACTAGTAGAGTATTACCAAATATTAAACGTTACGCTTCAACTATCACAAAATTATGGTCATAATAAACAAGATTCTTAAAACGGTAACTTTTTTATCTAGATCTGGATTATTAGCAATAACTCGTTTCATATCTACAGCTTGTGTGTTGTTGTTAAGTTATTTCTCTTATGACTAAGTATTAAAAACCTTGTACAACAGTTCATCTCACTATCACTTACCTGAATAGCGGCAAGTAAAATCCCAGCAGCTATCGCAACACTAATTTCACTATAATAATGCATTCTTTTTCTCCCATCTTCTCTCCAGGAGTAAGTCTGCCTGAAGACCAGGATCAAAGCTGGTGCATCACTCAGGTATGGCTTCGTGGCAGTAGTGGCGAATGGTTTAAGGTCCGTCACCCATTGCCTGGACATCCTCTTGGTGTAATTCAAATCTTCCTCTTCTTCTACGATACTTCTTATTGCAGTTTTTGTTTCCTGGTCTTGGACCACTATGAAGGTCCACGGTTCAGTGTGAGCTCCTGATGGTGAGGTGCCTGGAAAATGTAATTGTGTATTTTTTGTACCTATTTTTTTTTTTTGAGATAAAACTCGAATTATTTCTAAAGAATTACAAAATGAGCATTGCAAAATTCCACCTTGAATTAAATGTTAAATTATTGATTGTTGTGTAACAAGGTTACTTTTGTACTGCGTTCTGGTTTCGTTGATGTTGTAAATATATAATAAACATAATAAAATGTTTTCTCATTTATTATTTATTAATAAAAAAAGAAAAAAGTAGTGAAAAAATATTTCAGGGGACACCCGGGTTTGAACCGGGGACCTCTCGATCTGCAGTCGAATGCTCTACCACTGAGCTATATCCCCTTGACATACCGTATGAAATTTATTATCATATTCCTCGCCTCGAGAACATTAAATTAAAAAGTAGGTTTAATAACAGTAGAAAAATGATATAAATAAATTTTTTAGCTTTTAAACATTTAAAAGAAAACCACTCTGTTATAAATCTGTTATATTATAAATAGGATCAATTAAATAGAGTTTTTTGAAGAACTAACCTGCAGTTCTAACTATATTATCCAAAACCTCTTGTGGTATTGGTTCTGTACTGAAGCTCCTAACAGTCCTTCTCTTCGCCATCAGTTCGTAGTACTCACGAGACCTTTGAAGGACCTCTTCATCAGACCTCTGAAGGGGTCTGTAGGGAATATGTGGGGTGTTCTCCGGGATAGCGGGTACTAAGATGTCGGGATCATCTTCGTCGTTAGGATAATCTCTCTCTGAAACAAGATTAAGTACCAATGATAATGTTTTTTAATATGTAAACTTTCTTATTTTGCAGTTTTTAGCAATTTCCTCATTTTATTTCTTACCACAAATTACTACGTAACGTTTTATTATTTTATAAGACAGTTAGCGACGTTATTTAGTTAGTTTTTAGTCGATGTACACTATATTATCTACACTATTTCTGAGCAGTAATTTGTACATATGTCTTATAATGCACGTACATTTGGTTTACTTGCCATTGTTATCTTATTTGGCCAATCCCTAACGAAATATAATGACTAGTTACAAATGAGGGCAACTTATCTGTTACATTATTTTAAATGTACGTATATTTAAAAAATACTATTTACTAATACTTTTTTTATAGTAAAATATGGGAAATGAGCTAGCGGCCATTTTAATACGTCAAAATACCGAAGTGTCCGTTGCTCATACACTTGCATTTGGAAATGAGTTGCTTACTTTTAATCGACTGAGAGGAAAAACTCACAAAAAGGGATTTTCCCTACTCTGCCAAATCCACGTTATTCGACCACTTCCTTTTTTTCTATTAAAAGGCTGGGAAGAGAAACAGGACTAAAATTAGGCGTCTGGCTCGTACACTTATCAAACCGTACTCGGAATTGCTTTCAGTTGACGCTTATTTTCTGTGTGGTCGTGGTATTGCACCATGAGGTCCATTCATGCAACAGATGTTATTGCGAACTCCACTGCTGTTAATCCATCAGTTTAGTTCAGAAATTTTTATTACCTCATTAAAGCTAAAACGACGTTAAACATTAGTAGTAATTATACAAGTTTCATTGCATAAAATGAGCGTGTACATAATTTCAAATAAATTAGTTAGTTTTTGTGAGCACCTCTCACGCACGTCGATTTGCTAAAAATCTACGCAAAAACAAGTAACAATTACTCGTTTGTCAATGTTTTTTACAACTTAGAGAAACAGTTACGAAATTTAAGCTAACAAATTGAAAAAAAATTATGATTTCAGTAATAATAATTATAAACTATTTGTAATAATAAACTATTCTATTACCATAGAAATTAAAAAAAAATTAAAACACAGATATTTACAATGTTCAGTGATAGCAAAAGGGGGTGGCTCAGTTTTGCCAATACAGGTCAGGATACAATGTCGAGCTGGTTTTCATCCACCCCCCATTTCAACTATGTATTATTTTAATATTATCTATACCAGATTCATATTAAAACGCGATTATATATAAATACTAGTCTGCGACTTCGTTAGCGCGGCACTTAATAAAAAAAACGTAATTAGTAGCCTAATAGCCTATGTGTTCTTCCAGACTATGTTCTACATCTGACAAATTTATACCGTCAACAAACATCCATCCAAACATTCGCATTTTTAATGGTAGTTAGGTGCATTTTAAAAGCTACTTGAAGACAATTTCATTAAATAACAAATTGATGTAACCGTGCGTTTCCTTGACCTAAACTTTTCAAATACATGTCTATTTTCCACTAACTCTCTTTTAAAAAATTATCAGAGGGTTTATCCATCTCTTTTATCTCTCTATCTATCTTCTATCTTACCAAAAGAAGAAAACTTTTCGATAATTTACTTTATTTATCCATTGATCTGAATGCTTTATTCATTGTTAAAACACTTAAAAAAAACTATTTACATATTTACACTAACAATTCCATCTAACATTACGTTGTTAACTCGTCGACTTCCCGCGCTTTTTTTATTCTATATTTTTCCTTGACTGAAAAAGGCAAAGGTCTTGGTGGCCAGTATGCCACCTCTTTGGCAGAATGTTTAATTCTGCACTCAATATTAATGATTATTACTGATTAATTTAAAATTATCTCATAGATTTAATTATAATTAAATAGAAATATGACCTTTGCTATGTGCTGGCTAAATGATACATTATCAAAACACGGAATTAAATGAAGCAGTACTACCAGTACATTGTTTGAATGACAAAATAAATATTGTATTCAAAAACTTAAACACAAATAATTTATACATACATACACCATCTGTTGTTTACTGATTAGAGATTTGGAAAACTACTCCAATGTCCAATATTCCAAAAATAAATACTGTTACAGATTAGATTGTGTGCTATCTTAAGTACGTCTAGATTGAGTTTTATTTACTTCAGATATAACTCATTAAAAGTACTTTAAGAAACAAATGATTATAAATGTAACCATTTGTTAATATATTTTTTTTCCATAGAAAAGATTGGAGAGGAGTATTTATGACCTCTTGTAATTACAGCGGTTTGACCGATTTTTAAACGCGTAATGAGTGACAGTCCAAGCCGAGGTCAACTTTCGGTGGCCCTTGAATCCAATCACTCCATGGAGCGACCACCGAAGAGATCTAAGAGCTCGGTGCCCCACCAATCCGGTTATAATATTGAAGTATCAGCCCGAGCTGAGGCTCCTAAGGGAGCCCTTGAGCTTAGTTACTCATAAACGAGGTTTAGGTTAAGCGCCATTTACGCCCGGTCACCTCAAGCCCGTTGAAACTGTTGAAATGTCTCTTCAAGGCAAACAGAGACTAGTCACAAAAAGACCGATTTTATAAGATAAATGTCATTCGCACATATTCTTATATACTTCATATTATTTTCCAAGCCTCATATGATCTATTTTATTTAGGTTTAATACTACGAGTAAAAGCGTTCTACATAATTAATTAAAAACTCGTAGAGTAATTATTCCTCCCTCGCTCTAATAAGCTATTTGATAACCTTTGAAACGATTTATCACAATGCATGCTTAACACGAAAGTGGCATGTGGCTATTAACTTCGTTAACTGAACTAGTGAAAATTGTAATCATTTTGTGTGTCTGTCACCAAATATAAGGAGAAATGGGTTTGCTAGGGGGAGTGGAAGTATAGACTGGTAACCCTATTTGGTTGTGGCAACACATCATTTAATGTCATTGCAGATGTCTATGGGCAATGTTTTCTTTGTTTTTTTAGCAATAACAGTTGACCGTTTGCTCGTTTGCCACCTTTAAACTATTAAAAAAAAATACGACTTTTATCAACCGATATCCTACGACAATCTAAACAAGCGTAAAATGTAATATAATTCGTACATATTTGAGTAAATGTGGACGTTACTGTGAATTTACCCTACTGGGGCACTAGTATTGTTGTCTCTTTTTTCTTAAAGTGAATGAGAGGGATGATTAATATGTTTTTATACAAAGGTATAGTGCAAAACTCACAGTTTTATACTGTGTTTAACAGTAGGTCAGTTTTCCTGTAATTGGATAGCCTCTGCATTACAACACCAATGCACGATAATGTTCTATTTATAAAATAACTGACGTACGGTTCTTCCTGATTATATTTTTTTGTGAAACCGATAGCCCATAGACTGTATTATAGTTTGTGCATATTTTTATATGTGCATAGTAAGCAAGATATAGTTATATATAATATATAATTAGCTACTAGTTTAGTTAACTTATATTTTTTTCTTTCATGCCATAATTTGTACCTAATTTTTGGGTAATTTTTAGAAATTACTAGGATTGTTAAAAAAGGTTTTTATGCATTGATTATTTTATCTGTTTATGAAACATAATATCTTATGCTGTTTTATACAAATTGAAACAGTTCGTGTACAAATAAAACAGTTATAGTTCTTTCTGCGAATACTGAAAAAAAACTTAAGGAAAGTATTTGCAAAGGACGCAAGTTGCCCTCGCACGTGACCGGACTATATTGAAAACAATCT
>DWHV01000198.1:0-13302 GCA_018248035.1 Papilio joanae | reverse complement strand
GGCAACTGCTATAATAAATACTTACTTCTGATCCAAGCCCTAATAATAAGTCCGTTAATATTTTAATTTTGCTCCCTCGCGTTAACTATTTTATTAGGCTATTGCCTGCACTTAGAGATAATTTTATTCGTTTTCCGGTTCGGCAGTGAAAATTTTAATTTCCGAAAATGTTTCCCAGAATAATAGTAATTTTTCAGATTTACTAACCTATCTAAGCTTTAAAAGTCGATAAGTTCTCTCCAACGCCAATATTAATATTTAAGGGAAAACTTTATACATAGAAACTAAAAGATTTTACAGACAATAATATATTAATTATTTTGCACTCCTTAACTCTATAATAATAATTATGACAAGTTTTCCTGCTGATGACTGACGAGACCTTGACAATTATTTATGAGATGTAACAATACGCATTACAAAACAAACATTTAAATATACGTACAATATCTAAGAAAAAAAAATATTCTGAGACCAAAATCTTCGTTTAGAATATATCGTCATCCTTGTCATTTATCTTTGACAAAACAGAGATAATATGTCTTAAAGGGGGGTTTTGGTCTCAGAAATCCACGGTTACTCGTCAAGAAAATATTCAATTTATACAAAATATGCCCACGTTTAATAAACGCACGTCACAATTACGTAAAAGACTTTTGTTTGTGACTTTACGTGATCTTACATTTGAACTCAGTAAATAAGAAACTACATTACGTATGTGAATCTTATAATCAAACTAGCTGTCGCCCGCGACTCCGTCCGCGCGCAGTTAAAAAAAAATGGGGGGGGTTATGAAAAATAGATGTTAGCCGATTCTCAGACCTACTGAATATGCTCACAAAATTTCATCAAAATCGGTCAAGCCGTTTCGGAGGAGTACGGTGACGAAAACTGTGACACGAGAATTTTATATATTAGATATAAAATTCTCGTGTCGCGGTGTTTGTGGTTAAACTCCTCCGAAACGGCTTCACCGATTCTCATGAAATTTTGTGAGCATATTGAGTAGGTCTGAGAATCGGCCATCATATATTTTTCGTACCGCTATTAAGTTTTTTTTAATTGCGCGCGGACGGAGTCGCGGGCGACAGCTAGTAATTTATAAAATTGCTAAGTCGAATCGATGCTTATGATATCTTGATTCCTGTTAAGTAATAACTTTTTGATTAGTTTATCGTCGCTGAAGACGTCGTTCTACTCAAGTGAGATTGTCAGCTGAATAAGCAGATTTGTATCTTATGAATTAACTATTGCAGTGCGCCTTTGCTAAGATAAACATCTTGTTTAATACTAGGTATTTCATTAAGCACGTCGGGTACAAGAGTATCTTCTGCACGACGTATCAATTCAATCACAGGGTATTATACTTGCCTGCGACATTGCGTGAAATTGAAGTGGCATTTTGAATGGGTCGTTAATTACAGCTCAAATTATTTCATGAGAGATAATTAAAATAAATTTGGCATGTACTGACAACACAACCATTTTGGCTGGTATATGCGTTACTTAAATGTATTTTTAAAGCAAAATATAACTAATTCAGTACGTTAGCACAGTAACGTGAGCTTTACTCTTCAGAGGGCCTAGCACGAATATTTGCGACACGAGCCTTCGTAACGTTATCTACAAAATATTCAAATATGACAAAATTTGATTAAATTTGTTGGTGTACTATACCGGTAGAGGCGCTGCACAAATTTTAATACAAATATTGTCGATGACGACACGAAAAAGTTTTCACGAATATTCGTGCTAGGCCCTCAAAGATACAAAAGTGAAATCCTGAGTAGACCTTAGAAGCAATACTTTAGACCTTAGAATATAGAATATAAAATAATTTAAGACAAAACCAGTGTACTTATTTAAGGCTATGTTCACATGTCCGCGCGGTCCCATCGCCGAAATACTGCCCGCGCCATGCAAAATCAATTATAACCGTTGAATGTAAAATTATTATTAGTTTCCTTTATTTGGAATAATTGATTTTCTGTGAGGCCGAAGTGTTTATTGACTTTGTTTAATCTGATTCTACTTGTAGTCAACACAGAGAATCGTAGAAATTACTTGTTGTAGAAGTACCAGTTCATAATTCCTATTGAAATGTTTCTAATTCGCTAACAGGATTTTAGTGGAACCTTGTTTACATATTGCCACAAATACGCCCAACCACCAATTCTGAAAAATCTCGTCTCTGTACAGTCAGCTTCATAAATATGTATAAATTACAAAGCTTCAAAAGCTTGTATACGATTTCGGTTTCAAAAATACACGTATAAGTTCGTATCCATGCATCCGTATGCTTCCGACGACGAATTCATGCTATTGACGAATATTTCATTTAATGTATACATATTTATTCAGCTGACTGAATAATGATTTTTAGCACTTTGATGTATACTTTACTTCAGCGTATTTTCTTCAGTTATGTGGAATCAAACATAAAAAATGTTGTATTTAAAGACTAAAAGACAAAGAGAATCTTCTGTAACTTTTTGAGTCTAACGAAGCATTTTACTGGTGTAAGCACGGCCACTAAAGAATTTCTTAATTTCGTAACTTGTAAACTATTTCACGAAATTATTTTCTGTAGAAATAATAAAGGAAAAGTGTATTTTTAGCATTGTAAAAGTTAATACATTTGTTCGACAGTATTATCTGTCCAATAAAACTTATGGCGCCTGTTAAAAATAAATAGCTAATATGTATAAAAGTAAAAATTGTCCTTTGATGTAATAAAATATTATTTTTTGAGGAAAAAGACTCCTTGGCCTAGTGATTGTAATAATCGTACTCTCAGATATTTCTTTTATTCATCCAAAGAAACTTATTGGATAGTAGTAAAAGAAAATTATGAAGTCTTCCAATTTAAGAAGCATTGTATCTTTTGCTATGTTAAATGTTATTATGGTATTTAAAATAATATCTTACAAATCCTTAATTATTATATTACTATGCGAGTTTTAATAAGATGAAGATGTAAGCTATTTGGAAACTTTCCAAGAAACCTAAACTAGAAGCATTGTGTCTCTTATACTTTGTTATAAAATGAGAAAACTAATCTCAAAATATATCTTGGCTACGGATACCATCTACAAAGAAAGAAGATGCGCTGAAGCTACTTAATAGGAAGTTACGTCTGTTAAATTGCACTACTTACCTTAGAGTTTATTTTTCCAATACAACTATTTTGTTTTAATAGTAGCTGTTAGAAACTTTTACTACTCTAGATCTAGGCTAATTTCAAAATTGTGTTCGAGTTCGCATTTATTGCATAACACTATTCCAGTAAGTTAAAAGCAGGGTGATAAAATGTTGAATTCAGTAGTGTCTTTTCGTGTAACAATACGTGGGACTCTGTAAAAAGACACGTGTGGACTAGTGCACTAACTCACTTTTAGCACTTGATGTAGTTTAGAAATTGTTTTTTTTTAATTTGCCTAACTAAAGTGTGGACTTTACAGTTTAATTGACAGTTACAATTTTGCCGACACATAATCTATTCATCTAGATCGTAGTATTGTTCAGTTAAGGCTGTGCTATTAAAGGTGTATGTGAAGACGACTCATTAACACAAAAAAGTGTGCAAAAGTTACACAGTTTTACTTACTCAGCAAGTTAAATTGATGTTGTCAGCACTTCTCGCTGAATGTTGTGTAAGAAAATTTTAAATTGGCAACATTATCTTCTAAAGTAGTAAGAGAACTTTAGTTTCTCGCATTTTCCGAGTTATATGTATATTGAAAAGTTTAATTTATATATTCCTACTTATATGAAAATATGACGTCATAAAACTATGTATTAAATAGTATACATTTTAAGAGTCTTATAATCAATTAGGACTGTTTTGATTAGTGATAACTTAACGCTGGTATCACATAATACGTTTTTGTTTAAAATTGTGCATCTACCAAATATTTCATCAATATTTTAAGTCAAGATAAAAAGAAAAAAATTAAAATTGGTATTTTAAATACAAATAATTTATGAATAAAAATGTGATAAAAAACTCTAACAAATTGAATGCGTTTATTTTTTTGTAATAAATTACATATAAGCATAACATCAATATTTGTTTTTTTTTTGTCTTAGTATTTACAAACAATATATAATATTAAATAAAAAAGTGACCAGGGTTTTTTTTCTAGAAGTACTTTTATTGTTTGTCGTATTAATCATTTACATCTTAATCTTTTTAAACAAATGGAGTAAGATATTTGGGAATTTACAAGACATTACTTTAACCGTAGGCTTTACACATGTACAAAAAAATAACATTCCTAATAAATTAATACAATTGGTACAATGGGTAGCGATAAATCACGGTAATTTATACAGGATGAGAATTTTAACAAAAAACTTACAAAACTTTCGTGCTTATTTAATTACATATACATTTGCCTTTTACATTTAATTACATGTACTTTTATAAATATTTTTTAAATGTATATGTTTATTCTTCGTATACAATTTAGAAATCCTTAATATTATCTAAGAGAGCCAAATAAAATAAACTATTTGAAATTAAAAGTCATTTTTAATTTTAAATAATTACACATTTTTTGTAGTATCAGGTACAACCACACAGAAGCTCTTTAAATAATTTTTATTATAATTATTTATTAAAATAAAACATCGTTGTATTTTTTTTTAATTATTGTATATATTATATCATAATATTAGTAATGTGACTATATCTTAACAACAATTAAATTGGTACACATATTTAATGAATTCTTAATGAACAATATAAATAGCCACACGAAATATAGAGGATGTTTTTTTTGGAATCTCTTCATATAGAATATAATGCACATTTTTTTACATGTAAATATTTACAGTCATGCGGATTATAAGTATACAAAAGCTATCATCACTTAATTTTTAAAATGCTTATTAAATTAAAACAATTTCGCATATAATTCTATGTACAAATTGAACTTCTAGGGAATTAAATTTCCCGTATTTTCCCTCTACAACAACATATTTATAATAACATCGATAAACTTATGAACATTGACACAACTATTAATACTGCAACTTTAATCGTTTTCAATTGCAAATTGTAAACTGTCCGTTACTCATAAAAAATAATCAGTTAAAAAAATGATTTAATAACACTACAATTAGGTTAGTTTTTGAGCACTTCAGTTTATCACCAATTTACGTGTGTAAAAACACGAATTCGGATGAACAAGTTTATTACAAAACACTTTGACATGTTCGAGTTCCAACGAGTTCCAAGCATCACTGCCAAAGTTTATTCATAAAGTGGATGTGCGGGCACATTGCCTTTGGCTTGAGCGGTTCTGGGCCAAGTGATGCGGTACAGAAATTGGCTGCCTTCTTCTCCTGTCTCTATGACCTGGTAATTATCGATTGATTAATTTTAATTTAAAGTTAAAAAATGGCAAATTAGTTGTTATACTTTTTCACCGACAATAAATTAAATAAAATTAAAAAGAAAAAGAGAGAATATGAGAGACGTTAATATATTTTTGTATGAATGTTTCTGCGTTGCAATCGTTGTACATAAAAGTGTATACTAACTTGTGTGACAGGACGCGAGGTGACGGGCGCGGGAAGTGCGGGATGCGCGGGGAGGCCTCCGCTGCCCAGAACCGTGCTGTGCGAGCCGCTGTGTGAACCGCTGCTAAACACACTCCTCACCTTCCAGTCCATCCAACTCTAAATTAATAAAAACAATAAAGCAAAGATTAAACGGTATTAGAATCTTCATAATTGGTGTATTTGTAAACGTTGACGCGATCTTGATGAGAAAAATAATAGAAAAGTTTCCCTCTCTTCAGGGCTTCGACAAGAATAAAGTTAAACTTAACAGGGCAACTTAACTTAACAAATCCATCGATTGCAACTGTTATTAAGAACACTATTTTAAGACATAAGTAAATCCATATCCTATCATCTAAGGTCGCAAAAAGACTCGTTAATTTAACACAAAATGTATTTATCACAAGGAGTAAAATACCTGTGCGCCCAGTGTGGCTGCCCCTTACAACACAAGCGGTACCGTCCTGGCTGGACGGCGGCGGCGTAGCCTGTTTACTAGACTCCAACTTGTCTTGGAAACAGCGCCTGTAATACTTATTCCATTTTGAAAGCTGGAGTATACGTTTTATTAATAAATTTACTTTTTAGATAAATAAAAATTGCCACTTTTGTACAAAATTTAATAACGAACCTAGACAATAATAAAGTTACTATAATAGGCAAGAAAACCTTCATATTCCGGCCATATTGGTAAAGGTCAATCAATATTAAGTTTATAACCACAAAATCTCTATACAGCATATAACGTTTATGGATAAAGCTTTAATGATTATGCAGTGGCATGACAACTTCATTACAATTCAACTAGTAATAACACACCGCCATTTCGAGACTAAATTAGAACAATACACTGCAATATCGTTTTATTATGATGTCGCATATCATTTAAACAGTGAGTATTACTTCGTGTTTCGACTGAAGTGACATTAGTATTGCCACATATTGTTATCTCTGTCTTTTGAAAGAGAATGAACGGGATAATGTTTTGTATCAATGCAGAGAAATCCACAGTTACGTTTAAAACTTAAGGCCCATTGTCCACAGGGAAATGTAAATCTGCGAAAATAATATGCTATGCGAATGCGATGCGATTATTGCGTAGCGCTCGCTCCGTACATTAAACGTTGAATCATTGAAGCGAGTCGTCTATTCATTTATTACAGCTCCACTCTCTTGCAAAACACAGTGAGTTTTCTCACAAGGATCAGGACAAACAGCTTGGCGACAAAAGCCTATGTACGAACTACGAACCATCGAACTTAGCCACTAGAATTGTCGAAGATTTACGTTGCCTTATGAACGAAGCGCTTAAGAGTATGTTATACACCATTAAATATGACAAAAAAATCTACTATCAGCTATAGAGCTAGAACTAAATAACCTATGTTGAATTTTAAATTAATCTAAACTATCATGATGAGTAAGGCAACAAAATACGAAATTATGTATCTTAAATATGTATTATCTAAGACACATAATTTCTTATTTTAACAAAACTTTAAGTTGTACAAAATGTAGCTTACTTGAACAACTTGCAACTTTTCAACAAGTTGATAAACGCTTGTCTAAATTTTCTATTCATGAAGCAATATGTAATCGGATTGCAGCAAGATGAGCAGTAAGCCAGCAGTTGCAGCAGCACAATCCCCTTAGATCCAATATATTGATACAATTTATCAGGATAGAATAAATAAATCTGAAACGATCAAATATGTACAAGAAAAAAATATCTGTTCGAACAATATTGTCCTCCATTTCGAGTAAAATAAAAGGAGATAAAGTAAACGAAGCTGACGATATTTATACATAAATGTATGAGAGTTTTTCTGCTCTGCCGAGATCTGCAAGTTCTTAACTTTAATAAGTAATATAAACCATATTGCAAACAGCAGAAGCATTTTAATTTTTTACGCCTAATTGGTTCCAGATTGTTCATAACAAATTTTCTAGCAATTAATCGTAATTATTGATTAACTTTCTGGATCTAAGAGATTTTTTTACAATAGAAATGTAAACGTTGACTTACTGTATTTATAACATGCAATGGAGTCCAACAAATGAAAAACTCTAATATTATAACGAATAACATTCGTATAACCTGCAACAAAACATTCAAATAAACATATTTTATAAATTACATTACATATTTTATCTTCTCTATCTATATATATATAAAAGAAAGTCGTGTTAGTTACACTATTTATAACTCAAGATCGGTCGAACTGATTTAGCTGAAAATTGATGGGAAGTTAGCTTAGAACTAGGGGACGGACATAAGAACTTTTTTAACTTGTGTGCATTTTTTTTATTCCGCGCGGACGAAGTCGCGGGTAAAAATTAGTTTATAGCAAAGTAACATAAAAAATGTAACTTGCACAGACGCGCGTGTTTTTTTTTTCTTACAGTCACGCATGGAAAAATGATATTCGATTCTCTAAAACTCTAAAACATGACCTCATGACAAACACTAGCTTTCGATTAAAAATGGAATTATTTAAACCTATTCACAAGAGCTTTGTTACGAGGATATACACATAACAACATATATAGACGTTTTAAGAATCTCCTTTTCTTGGAAGTCGGTGAACAAAAACAATCGCGCACGGTCAGCCACTAAGTTACTGTCTCAGTTTTGTCAAAGACACTGAAAGGGATAAAAATATGTATTGATAGAAGTATTACTGCAATAGATTTCTACGATCATAAGTCTTACCTTTCTCTTAGCTTCAATACTTTTATCAATGTGTGTTGAACGCACCACATGCCGAAATTCAATGTCTGTGTGCATGCAATACGTTGGTTCCTTCTTTTCCGCTTTGAGTTCATAATCGTTTTCTTGCTGTTATATAAGAAACCGGTGGTTAAAAGCAAGTAATTTAAGCGAGAAATAAATGCAAAAGTATCATAATATTTCGTATAACTGTAAAAATATCCCACAAACTTGCAAATCACTGTATTACATTTGTCACTTTTTTGTTCATTTACTGCTTTACTTCACGAAAGCTCTTGATATTTGTAACTTCTTTTTTTTCGTTGAGCGTTTCGTCGATATAAATTTTATATACAGGCGAACTTGTATAAATTACAGTCGAAAGGTACGCGATATATTTCTCGCTTATAGTGGTTTTTCCATAACCAGAGTTTCACTTATGGAGGTCGTCCGTCGAGACCGGAATATACATCACGTTGATAGTATTTTCTCTTTTATCCAAGTGCAACTATACCATAAAATAGTCTAGTCTCGATGGACTATATTCTATATTGGGAAGTAGCATAACTTATTGCTTTGAAATTTACTTATGAAAATTTTGAAGTTTATAATAAAATAATGTATACCTTGGTCAAATTCTTTGATCCCCACGTGTCTCCGCAGCAAACGTCTCTCTCTTTGCTCTTCAAAGTTGACGTCCGCGAGAGTAAATGATTGCTTTTGCAAGATTCCTCTCTGGTTACTAAACATAATACGTTTTTATTAATTTTCAGTTTTAATTAATTTTGACTGAATGATTTTAACTAATTTTATATGCTAGCTAGTTAGCTAGTTTAAAAATAAAACTTATTGACTGTTTTTATAACTCAGTTGTTGATAATCCGGTTGTTAGTTCTAATAGTCCCAAGTTCAAAGACAAATACGTGTTTGTTTTTCATAGTAATCTTTCTAAAGGATCTAATATTTCTATAATTTAACACTACGACATTATTTTTAATAATTTTGCTTACATGTTTTTTGCCAGTTGAAGTTGTGTTGTATCTCATGTCTCATTCCTCGCCACAGCTTTGTGACAATCAGACAATACGCGAACGACATTACAAAGAACGGTACCAGAAGTAGTGCGGCGTCCAAACCCAGATTGAAAGCCCTCTCCAGTTCTAAGCTGGCCCAAACCTCCCTGCATTTGTACGCTAAAAATTTTAAATGAGCATTACGAAGGATTTGAAGAAAAAAATCTCAGTGCACAAACTCAGTTCGAACATTTTATCTAAATCGACAAAAAATATTAGAGTGCGTCAGAATTAGAACTTAGTCAATTTATTTCTCAAAACAGAAAAATAACAATGAATTTAATAATATTGATGAAAATTTTAATATCTTATTAAAAGCAAAAATAAAAAACGAAACAAACACCATTTACTCTATACAACATAGCTTAGTATGTATTAAACCAATCTATTTAGCGAAAATAGACCACAAGTATTGACACTAAAGTTAAGTTTAATTCATATTGTTTCAGTGTAATTGAAAATAATACTATCGAGATTGATAAATAAAAACATAATGCTCTTTTACACTTAAAATATGTCCCCGTAAACATTAGGAAGATTTAAGAATTTACATTTAAACCCATGTTAAACCGAACTATATACGAGTAGACTAGTGATCTATTTGGCTATATAGAATACCAATATCCTAGATATTCTAACTATTCGGGTATTCTATCCGGTCCTAACTAAACTAGAGTATTCTTACCGTTTCCTCTCATAGGTTGCAATGTAGACACAATTAGTATCGGTGCATTCAGAATAAGTGAAAGCATCCAAACCATTGCAATCATTTTATATGCGTGACATTGCGTCTGCCATTTCCTCGACTTAAGAGGCCTACAGATTGCGAAATATCTCTCCAGAGATATAGCCACTAATGTCCACACGTCCACCGATACTGATACGGCTAAAAATATTAAAATGTTAAGGCTGAGAGACAAAACAACATAAATAATATGAAAAGTGAGAATTCAAACATTTTATTGTTACGTAGTGACTCGTCGATACTACGCCGAAGTAGAATATATCTCAATCTATACGTTGCGGTCACTACAATATTTCAGTTACATACTTTGTGAAAATTGTGTATTTAAATAAGGGTAGTTAATGTTGTTTAATTATGTGAAAAAAATATTTTTAAGCCCTTTTAAATATCTTAGCGGCCTATGGACATCGGCGTGCTGCGCAGTACCTTCCCCCTACACCTAAGATTGTGTCCTCCGCAGTGACTCACGCTATTTATACAGCCGCTAAGATATTTGTAAAACATTATAAAATATGTGTTTTGTAATTTACTGTGTTTTAGCGTAATTTTCAGTTTGTTTATGCTTTAACTATTAGTCACAAACATTGCAACTAGAATAAGTCCCTTTTGAAATTCATACACTGCCGCAAGTCAGATTAGTTCTCATCTAGTGGGCGCATTTAACTCAGCAGTCGGACAATTCGAAACATGTACCTATATTAGATGTATGTGTACCTATATTAGATGTAATTTCAACTTACCTTGTAAATAAGGAATTAATTTGCATAAAATTGCTCCAAATAGAAATCGTCTATATATTTGTCCCACTAATGTAAAAGGTAAACAAAACACGCCGAGCAAAAAATCCGAAATAGCCTAAAACAAAAAAAAAAACATTATTTTAAGGCGCTTAAAATTCATCAATAAACAAAAGATAGATGTCGTTGTGTTACAATTTATTGAAGGTAAACAATTCCAAAAATAATAATTTGAATTTTAAAACATAGTTTTATAAAGATCAAAGTCGCTTGACACCAAACACATTAAAGTTGCAAGTAAGTTTGCTCTGTACTTGTCAGTGTCATAATTGATTAGAAAGAATCATAAATTAACATTTATCGGTTAGAAATACTGTACTGGTTTTCAATTTTGTACGTTATTAGGTAAAAAACAAAGTCCACTTTCATCAAACGTGTAAAATTTATACAATTAAATATTATAAACTTACCAAGTTTAATAAATATACATTAGTGACAGTTCTCATTCGACGATTGCTTGCTAAGGTCGTAATAACGAGACAGTTTCCGGATATCGACAGCATAAAAATGATGAAATACGGCGGGAGAACAAAACGCCATTCGTATGCGTTGCTAACGATGGTAGTGTTGTGAACTGACACCATCGTTGTATCACTAGATGGATTTCCCGCCAGTAATAACAAGCTGACATTATACGTCAGTGTCACATTCTCCATGTTTGCTATAAGAAAAGTTTTGTTTAAAAAATAATTACATCCCAAAATATTGTATGTAGCTGTAGAGGACCGAATGTAGCGATCAATGAGGGAGACCAAAATTCAGCAGCGGTCGACCACAGGATGTTATAGTTAAAAAATTAGGTCAATAAATAGACGAAACGCAGAAATGCTTCCATTTCACGCCTGTCTTCTGTGTAGTACTGGTATTGGCCGGTCGACCCTGCCCATTCGTGCTCCCAACAAACATTGTTGTTGAGAAATCTACCACTGTTGAAGTACTGTGGATTGAGTACGGATCGAATAACTAACGCTTCAAAACTACGAGTAATGCGAGGTTAAAACGGTCACAATTGTATGGAGTTCCATGATGTTATTAAGAGAGTCAAAAATAAAAAGGAAGGATGAATGTTTGCGAGAAGGTATCTCCAGAACGGCTCAAATGATCTGGATGAAATATGGCATAGATATAGAACATAGTCTGGAAGAACACATAGGCTAGTGGTATATTTTTTTTATTCCGCGTGGACGGATACGTGGGCGATGAAATTAAAAAAAAAATACTTTTCGGACACAAAAGTTGAGTGAAATTTTAGGTAAGGCGAAATATTTTTTTTCTCATTTGCATTCTATTCTAAAAAACTTCGCTCATTTATTTCCATTGACGTAACGTAACTTAAAACTACAGCAATAGGCAACTTTACGTAAAGTTTTGTTTTACTTTATTATAATCTGAAAACTAGTTTCACTTTCAAAAAAAGGAACTATTTAAATTGAATCGTTTAACGCTTAACAAACATTTAGTTGAAAACAGTAAACTTAATATGGAAAACAAACAAGCGGTTCACCTTATTTTACTCAGAAATACTTAAAAGCAACATGTAAAAAGTTGTAGATTGTCAGCAACAAGTTGATCGAATCTGTTCCTCTTCACTTACCAGACGAAATAAAGAACTATATTGTACTTCTAGATCAGGTTTGTCTTTTTTATAGTAAAGGTGGTAAACGGGCAAGTGGCCATATGATTCGCCGAAATAGCAAAGCCCACAAACATCCGCAATTGCAGATGCGTTGCCTATCTTTAAACGACAGAGAAGGGGACGCACATGCATCCCATCCTCTGTCAAATCAACTGCCTCTTCCCATCCTTTCCTTATAAGAAAAGGGTGGAACGGAAAACGGAACAAAAATTAGGCCCCCGGCACCACACTTATCAGAGGAAACATTGAATTGCTTCCACTTCACATCTGTCTTCTGTGTGGTCGTGGTATTTCACTTGAGCCCCACCATATTGTCTTTCCGTAACCCAGCTAATAAAATTGTTAACCGAGATTTAAACAATAGAAGGAAGGAGGATGTATATGCAGGCACTTTTTTATAATTTTAAACTAGACACTGAAAGACTTTAACAGTATATAAAACTAGAAGTAGTACTGATTCTCCGAAATGAAGATTAAACAAGAGTTTACACACGCTAATGAATAATTGAACGCCAACGCCGCCCACGTCCTCCGAAATCCACACCAGCACTAATGAATCAGATTTCGTTTTGTTAAACAGAAGTTACAGTAGATTAAAAAAATTAAAAGTTAGTATTTTTTCAAAGTGGGAGAATTCATGAGTAGTATTACAAAATAGACACTTAACTAGCGCGTGCCATTTTTCGACCACAACATAAATTAAATCTATATATATAAAAGAAAGTCGTGTTAGTTACACTATTTATAACTCAAGAACGGCTGAATCGATTTGA
>DWHV01000197.1:0-13309 GCA_018248035.1 Papilio joanae | reverse complement strand
TAAACGAAGAATTTTGTTTATACATATTTGAATTTAAGCTGTTCATTTCAGTACTTTAAACTGCTTCAGTAAGTTTTAATTTAACTTAATGTAAATTATAATAAAATAATGAAGACATTACATACTGGACGTTAATTTTTTCATCACCTGCTTTATCTGGTCTAAGATCAGGTCTTCAAAATTATGGCAAAAAGATTGAGTATGGAAGTTTTGGCCTTGGCATCACACGGTCAAAACATATATTGAAAATAAATACTTCGTTAACAACGCTTCATATTGGTTTGTGATCCTAATACAATCGCCGCTTACTTTTATCGCGTCTTGTTTAGAACAAGTCAAGGTTCTTCAGATCATTGGCACTAATAGTCGACGACATTAGTCGTTTGAACACAAAAAGGCGAGGCTCAGTCGATTGCTTTGCTCGTTTCGCCCTAAATACGTTATTGATATTTGTTTCATGTTACGTTTACAATGACATGCATCGAACGCGATAAAAAAAATTACAGGACATAGAAAAGTTAAATTTTTCATGATTGAGGTCAGTATTAGTAATTCTAAACAAGATTATTTTGATTAAGTATGTTATCGTGTGCAATCATTAATAATTAACAACATAAATATTTACATATGTTAAAGTTTATTCCCTTGTTATCAATTCATTTATTTCTACTGGAAATAAGATAAACCCAAACATAAATAGAGCGGGAAAATATCACCATACTACGAAAATACTCCTCAAGACATCAAATTATTTCCATTACAATCAAGGTTCCTAAAATAATTTAAGGCCTTATCATATAAGACTTTCGTCATGGCGTATTTAACATCAATGTCAACTTATAAAAAAAATTGAAAACGTGTTTATTTTATTTAATACAAATAATTACTTCGTCAATGACAACAACAAATATTAATCAAATGAAAATTAAACAATTTAAATTCAGATAAATTGAATAGAAATGTAGATTGAATTATTGTACAGGAGCCTTGCAAATAATGGAATTCAAAGGGCAATGTAATGATCTTAATATAAGAGGTCAACGCACCGTATATAGACCTACTATATCATAACCAAAAAGTCTTGTATTTCTTCATCAGGTAACAGATCAGAACAGAAACTCCCTCAGAGTATTAAGGTGTTTTAGTCGTTGTTTGTTTTTCCCTTTGTTCTTATATATTTCCATTTTTTTAAAGGGGGCATACCTGCGGCGGGAACAACGAGGTGATCATCGACGCCCATGGACATCCGCAATACTTAAACACGCGGACATACTTAAATATGAGGAATATTCTTAGAATCATCCCTTCAGCTTTCGTAGTCGGCGCGATACACCTAACTAAAATTAACCTAATTAAAATTAAAATTTGATTTACGTAGTTCACAGAACGGATACAATCACACAACTCGAATACAGCGTCAGTCAGTAGGGTAAATGGTTGCGTACCGGTGCGTTCCACCGGAGATCCCGGAGCCCTACCAATGGCACTAGAGGTTTTATTGGGTAAAACCCCACATAACCTTGCTTCTCCCCAAGAGCAGGGTATATTTTTTAAGATTACCCCCGATTCCAAAAAAAAAAGGTTGCAATTGATCATTCAATTTTTTTAGGACTTTCGCTATGTCTTCATTAAATTCACCACAATATTAACCCTATTAAATACATTAGAAATATAAATACATATTTCATGTTACCATGTCACTAACTAGTAATTGATCATAATTCATTATTCACGCTGTTGTGATGTTTGTTGGATTGGTATTTTACGTAAACTTAATTGTTTTCGTTTTGTGTAACCTATCAGTTATTGGACACGTCAATTATACACGATTTACCTGTTGCAGTAGCTTAGGGAAATCAATTGCCGTGGCATTTAAAAAATGGTATTTTTTACATGAATGTATCTTTCGATATTCTGTTGATATTGTATAGAGATATGTAAATACATATCTTATTTTATATTAAAAGTAATAATGTTCTATGTAAACTTAATGTGTCGTAACTATGATGTCGGTGACTCAGGGGTTAAACACTTGACTTGCAATCTGCAGGTCTTGGGTTCGAATCCCGCCATGTACCAATGTGATTTTGATCATACGTACATTTATCTGACGTTCCAATGGCGAAGGACAACATCGCGATACAACCAGCGCATATCTGAGAAGAAATTACAAATATATGTGCGGAGTCAACCAACCCGCACTGGGCCAGCATGGTTGACTATGGCCTAGTCCTCCTTACTTAGGGTAGCTCTGAGCCCCACGGTGAGGATGTATAGTGAGCTGATGATGATGATTCCATGAATGAAGATGCTTCATATTATTATTCAGTATTACATCGCTAAGACATCTCTTGTATAGTTTATTTAATAAATAAATAATTGTACACAAATGCAAAGGTTTATATTAATATTAGATATGACCGTCAACTTTGTTGGCATCGAATTAACAACAAAACTTAGTAAGTAGCTTATCCATACATCTAAACGTTTGAATTTATAATATTAGTAAGAATAGTAGTTAGTAATATAAGTAAGATTAAGCAAGTAAACTGAAGCATATGATCTTATTTACATTAACGGGCATAATCATAAAATTCAAAATTTACAATCAATTAAAGGCAGCTAATTACAGGTTGAGCATGGGTCACATGACGTGTGATTCAATTTCCATGACCCACATTAAATGCTTGGAACATTCTAAAATTGACCTTAACGCATCTGGTAACACAGTATCGACGGTCGGCAGAATGAGCTTGACTTGTTTACAAATAGTGGTTATTAACAACACAACAAACGGAATTGTAAGGATAATTTGAATGTAAATAGCTGAACTAAAACTAAAATCCTTAGCTGATTCGCTGAGAATGAAGTAAAAAATGTTGAGGACATAACAAATATTCCTCGTTTCTTCATAGTTAACTTTAATATACATATGGAATTATTATCTAAACGTAACTTTATCAAGCGGCGTGTGAATCGACTGCATAAGTAAAAGACCCAAATAAGTCGAGTGAGTCGATAATGTTATCAATGATACAGTCGCTCCACTTTTACCTACTTTATAGCTGCTCGCAACAAATTAGCTGTCGCTGCGACTCCGTCAGCGCGTAATTAAAAACAATTAGTAGCCAATGTGTTCTTCCAGACTATCTTCTACATCTATGCCAATTTTCCTCAAGATCCGTGGAGCCGTTCCGGAGATACCTTCTAACAAACATCCTTCCATCTATCCATTTATCCATTCATCCATCCAATCATTCGGATTTAAAATATTACTAAGATTAAACAAGCATCTTCAATTTAAATTAGCATAATAAAATACCAAAAATATAAACATACAGCACGATAAAATACAAACGTATATGATAAACATAAGACCCTAAAAATAACAATTTTTCGAACTCCATTTTATGTTCAATCATTAAACTTGATACTTAACATGTATCTGGTTCTCTTAAAAAAAAACAAACATAGTAAAAGCATTCTCGTTTTAAGACGATCATTAAAATAGAGTATGAACAAAATTAACATGCCAACTAACTAAGCTATTAACACCATCCAAGTACTTAATTAGCACAAGCGAATGACGGAGGCATGCGAAAAAAATCTGCTTTACAATTGAAGCATCCGCCTACGTTGATATAATTCATTTAACACCGTTGACACGGCACAATAGACCTTACAATTCATAGACAGGGTCAAGTGCGAGATCTCAGTAATGTAATTTAACCCTGTCACAATTGGCGTTATTCAACCAGTTATTGTCGAGACTTTCCGACTTTCAGATATCTGGTGTGAAATAATAATATGAACGAGTTTTTTTTGATGTGATCAGTTCAGCAATTCGACAAATATATGCAAATTTATTGCAAAAAAGTAATAAAATGAAACAACGTAAGTCGGTTGTTCACATCGTAATGTATTCTAGAAAGATCACGATTTCTAAGTATTATTAATTTACTTTAAATGAACTATTGAAAATACTAGTAATTCTTATATTTTTAAATAGCTTTATCTTGAATAATTAACTGAGGCAATTATCGATATCTTGTTGATTGGTTGATGAAAATAAACAAATTACTTTCATTCGTTTACGTCTTAGTTAAACTATTTCAGAGTATACATAGAAATAAACTCAATTGAGCTTGTTTGTAACTTAGTAGATTAGTAATTATTGAAGTGCGAGTTAATCCATTAATAGTCCGTTTCCGAGACCAAAATCCTCGCATAAAACATAATATTATTTATGTTTTGTCAAAGTTAATAACAGAAATGACGATATGTTTTATACTGAGATCTTGGTCTCAGAAACCCAACAGTAACATATATATTTTCATAAACTTAATCGATACTTGTAAATTACTTGTACTTTATTGTCACTAATAACGTATAATAGGTACATACTATCTTATTGATTTAGGCTTAGTTGATATTCGCGATAGCTTTTCACAATTTGAAAATATCAATTTAGAGTTGTAATAAATTTGTGTCTTTTCTGTGCTTTATGATTTTGTAAGAACATTCATTAACTTAGGTAACATGGCCTTGCGTGTTCGCGCCGTATGCAAATTGTTGTGAGAAAACATAACTTGTTATATTGTATATCTAAAAGTGGGCTTCCATAGTGTGTGATTCTATGAATAGTGGCCGATTGAACCGTCCGACGATGGAAACCACTTAGTCTGTTAGTGTAGCACAACTTTTTGTCCATAAAGTCTGCCGCGAATCGACAATTTCGAATCGATAACTTCTTGTACGGTGCGTAGCTTTAGGTGATCTTAGTGAATCTTGCGCCGTAGAAACACAACTTAAGAATTTAAAAATTCATCTAGCTAGAAGATACATTGCATATTTTACTGAAAAAATATTATAATTTATATTAAAACAATACGAGGAAAACTATTCAATTTCGCTCTATATGCGAACTTTGACATGATAATGCGCGCGTTTACAAATAGGAATTATTGTTTGAAATTCAACAGATGTTTTGTCTACACAGTATGATTATAAAATACTGAAGTATGAATAATGTGATAAGTATTATTTATTTAGAATACAGGGGGACAAAAATTTGACTTTGATAGATAAACACATAGTTTACGTACAACAAAACTATATGTTGCAACTAGAAACAAGTCAACTGCAAACATAAGATAACAAGTTATTGAACTCTCCTTTGTATTTTATTTATTTATTCAAATGCAATACTTAACCGCACTACTGAATACCAATGACGAATTAATTAAAAAAATAAACGTTTTTTATGATTGTAACTAGCAACCCACTCCGGCTTTTCCCGGGTGGCAAAGAATACACATCTGATTTCTTTTCTGTCATATCAGTACCCTTTCTGTTGACGTCCCGTCTACAAATTAATAAAAACTTTTGGGTTATGTGTATTTTTTGTGATTGTGATATTTATTTTCTAAACTGCTTAACAGATTTATACACTGGAAAGGCAATATAAATAACATTAAAT
The DNA here is from genome assembly GCA_018248035.1 of Papilio joanae. Taxonomy (NCBI): domain Eukaryota; kingdom Metazoa; phylum Arthropoda; class Insecta; order Lepidoptera; family Papilionidae; genus Papilio; species Papilio joanae. Next base: position 7,830 of record DWHV01000197.1, on the reverse strand, counting down.
AATCCTAATAAAGAAAATGTTTAATTGGCTAAGGATTTATATTTAAACTAAAAAATAACGCCGCAAAAAACGTGCGACGAGATATGATATTGCTCACTTTTTTGCACCGCATTTTTAGATCTACAGCTCTATCATACATCATTTTTTCTAAATCTAAGTGTTTAGCCTAGGTAGTCAATAAAAGCAGATTTTTAAGGGGTTCAGAAATACGATGTTTGTTAAGCTTTAGTTATAATAAAAATAGCCTATATTAATAAGGGATTATGAAGCTTTCTAGTGATAAAAGACGTTTTGTAATCGGTCTAGAAGTTTATGAGTTTATTCGTTACATACAAAAATACAAATCTTTATATATTAATATAGAATAATTGATTAAATTACATACGTCTACTGAGTTTCAATTAATTTGGAATTCAAACAAATTACATGTCGATATCTGCCTTGGATTTCAATTACATCCTGTTCGTATGTTTATTACGTTTTAGTATACCTATATATTATATAAATACTATTTATATACTTGCATCTTTTTTATAATTTAAATTGCATAACACATTATGTATTCTTGTAATACAATTTCTCTTGCAATTAATTATTTTAAAATTTTGTTACAATGTCGTGCACTGTGTTTCTTATATTAATTAATTTGCCCTTTTAAATCTTTCTCTAAACATTACACTTTCCACTCTACCCTTTCTCTCTATCTGGAGCGAAGGAATCTACCTAAATTCACCTCAATTCTTCACGAAATCTTACGACGGTGCTCTTTATTACATTTCCTTCAAAAGCAGTCATGTTTTATAACACAAAATAATAAATCCAGACATATACTAATTAAATTCAATTAAGACTTTAATCATATAAACATTGAATTAACCTTTGGCATTACAGATCGTTGTTTAACTGGCACACTCCTACAGTTGTTGAAAATCTATCTTATGTCAATGTACTTTAAGCTTAAATTGCCATAACTACATATTGAAGATGTCAATAAAGTTCGTCTAAGAAGTAATGCGAGTTGCTTGTTCCATATCTGAGGTTATTTACAATTTCTGTAATCGTGGCCAATTCAAACGATGCCGGAGAGGCTGTAAACAGTTTCCTTATTGGCGATAGTTACTATAACAATGCGATAATCGTAGACTTCCCCGGATCCAACCTAATACAGAATTGACGTATATGCTCATTTATTGCTCTTCTGAAAGAAGGTTAAGGTTTTTCGTTGGTATGTTAATTGGAATGGACTCGTATGTATGGACTGTTTAAATGTTTCGCCTGCCTTTCAATCCACTTAATTGAAATTTCAATAACACATAGAGGATGCGATACCTATATCTGTCACAGCATAAATATTATTTGACTTATATCTATCAGTTCTCCCATATTGTTGGTAAGAAAGAATTTTATTTTATTTTTTCTAAGACATATCGTATCGTAATCACATCTTTTATTTCTATTTATATCAATACACATGTTCTCTTGACATTTTTGTGTGAGAGAATTTATCTTATCATTGACATTCAAAAGCCGAACCAACAACTCTCGATGCGCGTATTGCGCTCACGGATTTATTACAGTTACAAGATAAATACGCCGCAAACAACCAACATAGTTACAAGTGTTGGAACAAATTTTCAAGCATCAAATTTTAAACATTTTATTCTATATCTACTTATGAATATGTGGTGTCTTCAAAATGAAGATTACATACTTAATGATGAAACATGTCCGTTGGGTCGCGAAATAAGAATTTCGAGAATCTTAAGCGATTCATTTATTTTAAAGATTGTTCTATAGGCCATTTATACACTAGGCAACGTAAATAGCCTAAACTAATATACTATTGTTGATTCGCGAGAATTGTGTTGCGCGAGCTCAGTACATGCAGCGTTAAATCGTCGACGTGAGTCGTCTATTCGATCAGTACAAGCATAGCAAATACTCGTACATGTCAACTATATAGATTTGCCCGGCATTTTGAAAATTGCAGCGGCTTTTCTCACGACGATCTTGCCAAACAGGTTGCGAACGACTGGAGTTTACGATCGGCGACGCGCGTTGTGTACGAACCTCTATCTATTTTAGTTGCTAAGCGACTTACACAATGTGCATTGTGTAAGTCGCTTAGCAACTAAAATCTCCGGGTTTCGAATTTACGTTGCCTTGCGTACGAAAGGCCTACAAGTTAACATTTTTAAATAAAGTTAATACATACAACGATTTTACTAAAGCCGTATCAATGGAATAGGTTTACCGTAGCATTAAAAATAACAATGGAATTGCTGGTTGCCTGAAGACGGCCAAGTTATTAAACACGTTAGAATAATCAGCAATCGGTTACGTCATGTATCGGGTATTGTTTACACCAACGACAATTAACATCTGATACGTGTAATTTATTCTAAATTATAACACAATTAAGATAACGGTATTAGCTAACCAAATCGTTTCTAGGAGACGTTTACTATTAAAGCTTAAAATAAAAATATCATTCCGTATCTGGTATTATTTGATCTTTTCCTTTTGTTGTATGTGCTTTGTTTACGATTATAGTGTTATGCATTTCGACTACTTATTTACTGATATCAAGTAAGTTATTTGTCTTTATTAATCTCTTTCTTTTAATACTAGCAAGGTAAACTCTTATTATTAGTTATATTTGTAATTGACAATTAGAAACATGAAACCTGCTCATTATAATTTTAAAGAAGTTTTAAGAAATTTCGATATCGAATTAACAAAGAACTTTTTTAATAACACCCAACTGTACTCAATGTTTGTTTTTGTTATTGAATTGCGTCCTCCTGACCGCCGTCTGAATGGCTTTATTATCGTTCCATTAACTATTATTAAAAAGAAAAACAATAGATAAAACAATGATTATTAAAAGTTAAACAACATTCTCATTTTATTAACACACATTTGTCTTTACCTTCTTCTACTTCGATTAAATTATGAATATTGTTTTCGGGATTTTCTACTTCTATTTTTTTGCAAGATGACAGCGAACTGGCTATATATATAACTGGTGTTATTTTGTGTTAAACGTTCCCAATTTTTATTGGACAGAAGAGATAAACTGGAGATCATCTTTTCCTATTTAATCACACCTTCAGCCAAGTCACATTCCATCCTTATGTTTAGATAAGGGTGTAAATGAAAAGAGAACTTGAATTTGGCGTATCAAACACATTGGATGGATTAACATCAACGATTTATTTCACCGGCAGAATATGCCCGTGTGGACTCTACTGCTGTTAAACATTTGAATTATATTTTTATCCAAGTTTAGACTCGGTGAACTTGTTATATCCTTTTCTTGGATAGTCATGGAATATGTCTCAATTGAATTTCAGGTAACTTTTGCTACAAAGTTTCGCAAATCTCTGTAGGTCACGATAAAGTAATAATGCCATTGTCATAAGAATGTACTCATTACCAGAAAATAACAATAAATCAATGATAATGTCAAGACTTTCTTGCGTGTCGATTTCTCGTTATAATAAATGATGTTGATAGTAAAGAATTAGGCGCAAAGCGGGTTAATAATCTGAATAACGTTTCTTAAATACTGCGAAACAAAAGGTCGTAAGATTCAATAGTCCAAATGATTCCTTATCATTACAGTTATGTTCAGTATAATTGGGATGGTTGAAAAGAATTTTTGTATTTGCAAGACCTTCTTACAAATTATGAAAACATAAAATGAAGTCAATTAACAGGTGATATGATGAACGAACACAACCAGGATAGTAGCAAATATATGTCGATTATTTATTATTAGGTTCTAAATATTACTGTTAAATCTTAGCGCATAAAAACTTCCTTCTGTTTTCTGAATTCCCATAACGCGAAGCAACCAAATATGTGTGAAAATTACACGCGAAGATTTGAAAAGGAAAACATTTTACGTTGATTTTTGATTGTACAAATATTGCATCGATTTCGCATCGATCCATCGGCGCTGTTCCGACCGATGCGGTGAAAACGAGTCGCGTCGGCCGGCTACCGGCAAGGCGGCGGCGTGCCGGTGTGTCGGCGTGTCGGCGCGTTGCGTGATATTCGCAGACACCTGCCCACTTTACGTGTACATAGTACTTCGATCTATTAAACTTTTCGACAATAATCGCTCTCATGTTTTCATTGTTCAGAAAGGTCACGGTCGGCAACTGTGTATTTGATAATTAAAACATAGCTCTTGATTTCATCAACTTATTTTGGGAATAGCCCAAAACAGTTTTGTTTATTCATTGGGTCATTCTTAATTCGTTTTCATATTACATTACAATTGAATTCAAACATCTTGAAGATTCTTAGCTCCATCGAAACCAGTTCGGAAGTTATCACACTTTGATATGTTTGCAATATTTTGACGAGACTGTTGTAAAAGTAGTAGATAGCAGATAGTTGTTTATTACCTGATTCCTGCGCATTTTGCAGGTGATGTATGTGATGCAGGTGAGCGTAGTAGTGGTGATGGTGCAGGATGCACTCCAGGTCGGTGCAGTTCAACATGTTGACGGGGCGGGGTGGCCCGCGCGGCCGCTGCACACTTTCACAAAACTATTCCACTGACACTCGGACACGTATCGTTGTCACATCACGTTATCTCCTTGGACACCGGCGAGGTCCGGGCGCGGGGGGTCGGGTCCATTGGCGACGGCGCCGCTCCGTCTGTGAGTGTCAATGATTGCGGCCGGACTGCATCACGGTTATACTTTCCAATGCTTCAAGCACTCATGTTTACGCGCGAGACGTATCATCACTGTTCGGTGTTCCGCGGCGATCGCACTGCGGTCGACTCGTGTGGGTTGTCGGGCGGACGTGCGCGCGCGCAACTGTTGCGGCGCTCGGGTGTACACTGAGCGGCGTGCGAGCGAGTGCCACCACTCCGGGCCTGGCCTCGGCTACCAGCCCTCGCTATCGCTGCACCTATTGCCCTCCCGAGGATAATGCCACGTTCGATGCCCGGTCCCCTTTATCACCTCAACATGGAAAAATATATTCCTCGCAGCGAGCTAATCGAAATCTATAAATCAGTCGATTATTCTTCATTACTTCATTAAAGAAATTTAGTAAAACAGTAAAAAAAAATATCGGAATTTGCGAAAAGTACATCAATATTTGGTATGTTGTGACACAGTCGCTGACGAGATTCGTTGAAAACAAAATAGTACAGCTCAAGTTTGCGGAAAAAAATGGGAAAAAATGAACAAATGAAATATCCGCAGTGCAGTTCCCAAGGTCGAGGGACCTGCTCGCCGTGAGTGCGGTACCTGCAGACGAACTTTCAAGCGAGCGGCGCGTGCGCACTTATTTTATTTATGCGCTAAGTAAATGCGTAGGCATTGTGACACAAAAAAAAACTAAAACGGCCTTACAACTGTTACATTTGACATTGAATAGTATTATTCGAGTCATCTCACTTTCTTCATATGATCATTTAGTACGGAAAGTTGTTACGGTTATTTATATATGTGTATCGGTTGCATTGTGGCGTCACATAAGTGGTACGACATGTTTACGATATCGCCGAGGATTCTCGTCGGACTAACGGTTTTCTGCCACAGATCCTCGACTATGACCTCGAGCTTTTAGCGTATCACGAGGTCGACCGACTTAGAATTTTTACTAACTCTGTTATCACATAATGAGAAGGAAGTTACATTATTTACTTGTATGATACAAATGAAGGTAATAATAATACGAGTAATAACAAAGAGCTAAGATAATATCGACGGACCCTATGTATATTCCAGTAACTGGTAAATATGTGATTTTCATTTTATCTTTAGAAAAAAAAAACAACTTTCTTTTAAATTGAAACAATTAGACATAAATGCAATATCTCTTAACTTCACAATTTAGGGCGGTTTCCGAAGTAAAGTAAAAGTAGTGGTTCAGCTATTTTTTTTCCAATCGCACGTTTGACGGTGCACGTCTACCACACAACTGCTGCGTTCATTAGATCCTTACAAGTAGATAATACTTTATGAAGCATAGAATACTTTATGCAGGAATTGCTAGTAACTACACTCAGTACTACTCCCACGTAATTATTGTTAGTAATGTTATTTTATCTGGGAAACTTAACACACATTTGAGGTTATTTGATATAAGGATATTTTCGTATTCGTATAAGGTATTAGGTATTTAAGATGTTTTACTTAAAAAATATTGGGAAATATTTGTGGACGTTACTGTCATTTAAGACATTTTACGTTGCTAATTGTATATTTAGACAGCCTAGGGAATATACAAGAGATAACTCATTACCTACAAGATTTTATGAACTATGAAAACTAAATAAAGCACTAACATGTATTGAAAATTCCTAAGATATGCAGATTTTTCACTATGACTGACTTAATAAAAAACAATGGAATGATTAGAAGTTATCGTCGCACATTTCAAAAAAATCCCGTGTACATTTGCATAAATATAATAGTTTGAGGAAAAAAATAACAATTATACGAGTATTTCAAAATATTTTTGACCTTGAAAATATAAGGAAAAATTTAAACTGTTTAAATATAAATGATGTCTACGATAGACGGAAAAGATCATCTAAAGATTGGGGGTTGGATATGAAAAAACTCAATTTATTTGTTTTTACTCTACTTTAATACCGCTACTGTATCTATTCTATTAGGTAGATATTTGTAGAAAATTCAGAGCTTGTAGTTAATTGTTATGTTTAAAACTTGTCAACGGAATTAACTAATTTAAGAAAACAATTATTCAAGGGCTATTGTGTTACTAATATAATATTAAACACTTACGTTGATGAAACAAAATCTATGACCGTTTACGTGACAACAAAAGACAAACGCGCATAACAAATGAAGTACTAACAATTACAAAACCGGATTTGTTATTAATGAAGTTATAAATTAATAACTTAATAGTTTTATGTAGCTGTTTCTTGTAAAAACGAGGCATCCTTACATCCTTAAGCGAGAAATAGATGTCAACAACTAGGTATAAAAATATCAACCTTAAAGAGGTTATTATTTTAGATTAGTGCATTAGATTTGTTTGTCCGTCCTTATTATAATTTAAGAATATGCACTGCCGAAACATTTGTATAAAGCATATTTCCTGTTCTCTGTCCATCTCATCTTACACTCAATGTTATCTTCTTTCAATCTTCATCATCTTTTTCCAATTTTATTATGAAATAAAACTTGACTACGCATAAAATATAATGTGTACGAAAAAGTTTGTTTTGTTTATGACATTTTTACTGTAAATTAAAACAAAAAACAACGTTAAAAAATAAATCAAAAAATAAAATTAATAGTTGCCGCTGTTTAACAACAAAGATATAACGCGGGTGGCAACAATTATTAATAATAAAGGTGCGAGGCAGCTTCCTTGTGTCGCCGCAATTGGAAGGCTATGCCTCTGATGTCGTGGTAATTGTTTTTGCTTATGTATTCGCACAAAGGAACCTTCAGTGATTTATAGATGCCTCTGTTTTTCATTTAAAAACGGTTATGAATACGGGCAGGTATGTATTTTATAAAATGTTTATGACTACAACTTCCACAAGAAACAAAAAACTATCATTGCTCCAATCTGAAAAAAAAAAATCCTCAAATTAGTATCCTTGGTTTAGTAATATTTTTGGCTCAGTTTTTGGCACTATATTCGGCTATGCATCTTTGTTTATAATAAAAGAAATTTAAAGATAAACATAAAAGCCATTTGGAAAAGTTTAAGGATAAATATCAGTGGTCATAAATTAATAACTACATCTATATATATAAAAGAAAGTCGTGTTAGTTACACTATTTATAACTCAAGAACGGCTGAATCGATTTGACT
>DWHV01000196.1:0-13346 GCA_018248035.1 Papilio joanae | reverse complement strand
TCAGTCAAATCGATTCAGCCGTTCTTGAGTTATAAATAGTGTAACTAACACAACTTTCTTTTATATATATAGATTATTCATTACTTGTTCTATCATGCTGAGTATATAAAGTCTACTTGTGAACCACGAGAACTATCAATCGTATCGATATCGACATCTTCTAGTGACACTGGGGGCACAGAGGTACGGAGCGCGAGGGGCACAGAGGTATGGAGCGCGGGGGCACAGAGGTATGGAGCGCGGGGGCACAGAGGTATGGAGCGCGGGGTCACAGGGGTACGCCACACGGGCGTCCGCTTGATTGGTTTTTAATAGCCACTCACATCGGTCTCGATGCCGTCCCGTACAACCGATCTCACTTTCATATCTAATTTTCTTCCTTGTGCTCAGTTTGTAATAGTTTCCCAGGTGCAATATCCGAGTATAAGAAACGATATCGACATTTTGTGGAATTTTTTGTTAGGTTTAGAATCGCTTGATCTAGATAAACTTCATAAATAAAAAGAATAGTATCAATTATTTCAGACTTATATTTTTAAATTGGAAAGGAGAATAAAATTTTATTGAAAAAAAAAATAAACCAAAAAAAACTCGATTAATTGTAGGTTTCTTAGACTAAAATCCCCGTTTATGACAGGAATAACGATATGTTTTATACAGAGATTATGGTCTCATAAACCAAATAAGGTAAAGTAGCTAGATTACTTGTTAGTGAAAATAACTGTTTAATCTTTTACCACAATTTAAATTTAAGTATACGAAGAAAATAATTAGTATATTATTTCTTTGGAAACCGAAAATATCTATACCATCGTAAAATTAACAAAGTAAATAAAGAGTAGTGTATTTTCTTAACAATTTTATGTTCAAATGAAAAGTAACAGTAATGGGGAAGAAAGGCAGATGTATAAATATGGAATAACTGACATATTTCCATGTTCTTTGTCAAGGCAGCCGCGGAGCTTGACAAATGATACGCCGCCTGTCTACTGACGGCCACTTTCTCCGCGACTAACAATTGCTGGCTGACTACGCCTTTAGATTGAATCAAAAATCTCTAGAAGACAAAATCTCTAGATTTCTACATTTTAAATGAATAAATGTGAAAAAGCGTTTATCTATACTCGTAAAGATTTGATTGTTTGTTTGTTTCTTTGCATTGAATAGTCTTAGAAACTACTGATCCGAGTTAAAAAATTCTTTCTCTTATGGAAAGGTACAATATGCCCGGGTGACATTGGCTATAACTAGATTTTTTTTAATTCTACGCGGATGAAGTCGCGGGTAACCGTTAGTAGAAAATAATCAGTAAAACAAATCACAGTTGTCCCAAAAATACGACTGACATCAGTTAAACACATAAAATATTAACGCGATCGTAAAATCGGGAACCGTGAATAAGTCAACTATTGAAGTAAAAGTGTAAAAATGCAAGTTGGCAAGCTAACAAAATAAATAACAATCACGTTTGGCACAAAATTTTCTTCTCGGCACATAGTAAACAGGATGCCAGAAATCGACCGCAACGATTACACTTATACGGTACAATTTTTTATCATGATATATAGTTATTGCCCGGTAGAGGGCGGGGCGGTACCTGAACATTTATTATGGGGACATATTTGCTCCGGCCACAGTTTTGTCACCTCGCGCTATTTCGCTATTATTGTTATTTGTAACAACCATTTCCTTAACGTGTGACTCTCAACAGATGACCGTAATATTACGTTTTGTATTTACAAACTTAGTTAAAACATTAATAAGAAAGTTTTGTTTTTATTGAAAAGAAAATTCGTACCTTTTTATTGCTAAAATATGTATTCAAATTTACGAGGACGTTGGTTGGGATATGAAGAAAGACTAAAGTTATAAAAAAAAATTAACCATCATATTTTAGGCCAGTTTTAGAAATTTGCCAAATAAAAATCAAATTTTGTTGCCTTTCGAGGAAAGATTTCAGCAGTAATAGAATTTAACAATGAAAGAAAAACCACTATGTTGTTTAACTAAATCGTTGAAATATTTTCAAAGTAAGAAGATTAAGTGTAAACTATATTTAACGTAGAACTCCACTGCCGTGACACTAGTTTAATACGTGTCCTCCCGTTTTTCCAAAACACCGACTACAATGTGTTACAAATGTCACCGCAATGGAATTGTACGGTTAGACTTTGTCCATAGAAACGTTTCATGTGAGAACGTCGTCATTACAAGCTGAGGCTATAATCGCAAGCAAGCGTTCACGGTGCTTGACTAAGAATTATACCAATTTCATGAAGCACAGCGCTCGCTGACGACACTAAGCTTACAAATATTTTTAAGGTAGCTTCTAAATATAAATTAACTTAAATATTATTTATGAATATGGAGCCTGGATTTTACAGTGTGCTTTTTCGATTTGATTACAAATATTGTTAAAGCTTTACGAAAACAAGTACTACTGAAGTAAAATAAATCTTTTATTATATGAACTTTAGTTTCGGCTTCTATTTAATTCTTTCTATTAATTTTTCTATTTAATAAGTAAATTCTTTCAAATATTGGAAAAAGTAATGTTTTGTTAAATTACAATACATCATATCTCTTATCAACATCTAGATAGAGCCAATATAATCAATACAAATTGATCATTTTAAAGTTATTTTAATTTAAATGTCTTTATGTTTAAATATTATCAAGAAGGGTTATAACTTGATTTACTTTTTCATAAACAAAATAAATTGTATAAAAGTTAACTACACAACAGAGTATAACAATGGTGGCTTTGTTAGCTCAGGACGTACACCCAGACGACCAACTTATGCCATTTATAATGTACTCGGCCCTCTTCGGTTGTAAATAAATGTTTGAAGCTTCTCTATTCACTATTCCTACAGCGTTAATATAATTCAAAACATTAATGGTTCTTTATCTATGTATGTCAGAAGCATTCATGAAAACTAAAACTATGAATAAATCTTACTAATATTGTAAATGCGAATGTTTAGATGGATGGATGGATGTTTGTTTGAAGGTATCTCCGGAATAGTTCATCGGACCTTAGTGATATTTGGCACAGATTTAGAATATAGTCTGTAAGAAGACATAGGCTACTTATTACGTTTTTTTTCAATCCCAGGCGGACGGAGTCACGGGCGACAACCAGTTGGTTTATAAGGAGAAAATAAAATTAGCCATGATAACAAGTACTCAAGAATTCATATCTCTCATACGGTTAATTCTAAACTCTAACAATATTTTTTATTATCCAAGAATAATGTAAACAAAAATAAACTGCAAGTGGAATAAGACTTTACCATTTGCAAACTGCATTAATGATAAAAAAATGGCTTTAAATATTAAAAATGATTGTAATTCATTTTGTTTGTACGTTATATTAAAAGTGAGTTTAAAGTAAAACAATTTGGGATTTTTGGTATTAATAAAAGGACTATCGTTTCATTTAATAAAACGGTCATTTATTATTTAATGACATGGTGGCCAAAAATAAATTATGCGACAATAATTTATCGGCCTCGGGAACAAATTAATTAAAAGCATCGTAACAAAACCCTTCTCATAGAAACATGTGAAACAACACGCTTTGTTAGTAAAACAAAATCTAGGTTATACTAACATACTAGAAATACTATAGGAAACTTTTTTTCTACACGGATTAAATTGTAAAAAATATATTTAAATTTATCTCTGTCAAGCAAAGCTCGATCACTGTAACACTTTATATAAATAGCCAGAGGAGAAAAATTAACATCAACGTTGACTAAACTAGAGAACTAAGTCTAATTAACAAATAAAAAAATCTAACATGATTAATGATGTCTGCAAGGTTATAACCGTTGTGCAAAAGCAAACGTGTACGGTCTACAAAAAAATCCGAAAAGAAATACAAACCAAATAAACACTGCAAAATTAGTCAATCAGTTTACGCTACACCTTTCCATACCCGTTACAAACCCTACATATATAATACATACATATCAACAAACCTATCGCGTATGTCTATTAAAGATCAAGTATAAATCCTTCGTACGTGATCTCTTCGAGTAACAGTCTTCTTCGATGGGGGCTCAACATGAAAAGTTTAGTTCGGCTTCATGACGTATGTGCCGCACTTTATTTCGGCGGCTATGTGTAATTTACAACGCTGCGTATGTATGTCTGTGACGTGCATGAAAAATTGCTCACGCGCTCCAAATCGCTTTCTGATAAGATTGAACGAGTTACAGTTTACGGTATTTCTTTTCTGACGTTGTTAACTTAAGAGCCGGTAAACAAGTGTGTTTGACAAACATTGGTAGACGTTAGCAAAAATAACTGTTGCACGCCCGAAATACCAGGACTAGGCATAAACTGGATGGGGGTCCTGATCGTCGACAAAGATGGTCCCGGGAAGACGGTGACATAGTCCTATGTTACCGTAACACCTAGAGTAACGGGCAGATTCCTGTCCCGGGTAGTAAAGTGCTGAGGATTCCGGTGCGTTCTTCGGAGATCCCGGAACCTTCTCTGATTGCACTCGAGGCTGGCCACCGAGGGGGTTTTAGTGGGTCAAATCCCACATAACCCTGTCTTCCCCCCAGAAGGCAGGGTATCTTTCGAAGATTTCCCCCCCGATACCAAAAAAAAAAAGGTATAAACTGGAAGCAATTCCGAGTATTTTTTTTTTATATCATAATGTGGCAAACGAGCAAGCGGTCACCTGAATCGGCATAAATAGCGAAGTGACCGCTGCCCATAGACATCCGCAATTTAAGATGCGTTGCCTATCTTTAGTCGACAGAGTAAGGGATGCATCCACTTCCCCTTCCCATCGTTTCCTTAAAAAAAAAGGGTGCGAACGGAAAGTGGACTAAAATTAGGCCTCCGGCACCATACTCATCAGACGAAACGTGGAATTGCTTTCACTAGACGACTGTCTTCTGTGTGGTCGTGGTATTGCGCTGGCCGTCCCTCCTATTTTGCATCCAACAAATGTTTTTGTTGCGGTTAAAATCCACTGTGTCGTCTGATGATGAAAAGTTTAAAGTTGGGTGAAGAATTTCGCGAGGTATTTTCAAGTATCGGTTACTATTATCTCCATTCAATCCAAAATTATCAACTTCCAATTTATAACAGTCAATAATTCACAGCATAAATTAAACCTCTCGCTTAAAATGTAATAAGTTACGATTCAGTGATTTCAATTAAGGATATAAAATAAAGTTGGTTGATTATAGTTGAATCTCATTTTAAAATGTATGCCTCTTACCATTATCTCCAGTTAAGCTGTATGCTGTAATTATGGGTTGTAATCGTTTTTGATATAAATTCAATGAGAAATTGCGTTACTTATAGGGTCTTATTTTGAAAATATGAATTTTAATGGTCAAATAGTTAAGCGTCTTGTGATAAGCATCACTATAACATAAATAACTCTAATATAAAATATTAATAGATAAAAAATAAAATACTTTTTCTATTTTTTAGAAGAAGCCATTTTAGACGAACACAATCTAAATTTAACGATAAACTAAACGAGACCGCTCAATTTGAGAGTCCCTTTAACATTTTTACGGTTTATTTGTGGCAGAGGACCGACCCCTTAAAACCTTTCTTGGGTAATTGAATATCCGTAGAATGTAATACCTTTAAAAGTTACCCAATTTTTGGGTCGAAGTCGTACGTTACACTTGTCGAGATGGTTCATTTCATTCATTCATTACCATCGTTTCATTTTGTGCAGCCAAACAAAAGAAAACAGTGACATTTTTAAACCATGCCCTTTAACATTTTTATATTGATGTGATAAATGTTTAACCAACTTTCGATGGCTATTTCGTGAAATAAAAAGAAAAAACAATACATCCTACGTATTATGCTAGACTGTAATCTGTTCCAATTTTCTTCTAGACCTGTCAATGGCAATCTTACTTAGTAGGATTATAATGCTGTGACGTCACACGGCATGACGCTCGCTTATAGCATCACGCTATATCTTATAGTACTGAACAGCTTATTTTAATGCAAATATTGTATACTATATCTAAATGTTTATATATTTAGTTAGCAGGGCTTATTGTAAGTAGGCGTAGAGGCTCAATTCCACGCACATGTCCCTCGGGCTTCGACGGAGCAACAATATTGTACACCGCAACCCGGTACGTCCGCCGCTTTCATAACTCACAGAAATCCATTGCTCGGGATATTTTATCTACGCCGTTTTACATTTTCTAGCTAACAAAGGTCATTTATATATCTTTACAGTACTCGAATATTATCGGACCCATGTGCCTAGTTGTGGTGTATTTACTTAATTAAAATTGGTAGTAAAATAAAGTGAACAAAAGTAAATTAAGACAATATTAGTAATAATGTTTTTTACATAAATTTCAATTACTTTATTGGCTTATCTTACTTTAAAAAAACTTAATTCTTAAATTTGACGTTACAACAATCGTATTTACGTCTTGTTTATTGTTTAGTTGTTGTTTCGGTGAAACATAGCAATATCAATACAACATTTCCGTTAAAAGTTATACATATAAAATCATTCATGATCATATTTATTACTTAAAGACTTAAAATATGGTTGATAAATACTCGCGTGATTTGCAACAGTAAATGGCTACGTACAGAAATATTATTTGTGCCGCGAGTCGGTACTGGCAGGCACGGCGAACGACACTTTGCCAACCAAATGACATCCTAAATCTATTCAGTACGTTAATGTTGCCCTGGTGTAGGACAGCCTCCTTCTACTCCCCACCCCTTCAGTCTTACAATTTGCCAATTTACACATTTTTGTCACGACATCAAAAATACTATTATACTTTAAGCCAAATAGATATCTTGCAAACACTTTTTTAAAGCAATTCAGGTGGCCTCTTTCTCTTTTACCACTTTATAATATAAAAATATTGGTTGATTTCATGCGTCTTCAATAAGTAATATCTGAAAATTCTATTTAGTTTTTATATACATTAAAAAGTTATTGTTTAAACTTACATAACTATAAACAAGTAAACCGAGTGGTTTGAAATATCAAAGCTATGTTGTGGACAAGGAAACAACGCTATATAATTTTGTTGTCCATTTGCGGTAAGTCCCGGACCGCGTTATATCCTTTGTGGCGAGAACAAATAATGTTTAGAATTTAAACTGTTGTAAGAGAAGTCAGCGGAAATTTATTAAATTAATTTTCAATTAAAGGAACTTGATGAAACACATTATTGTTAGCTAAGATTAAAAGCAAAAATATGATTCCACACGACACAAGCAATTTAGGTGGTTACACATCGAAAGAGTATATTTTATCATATTTCCATTTTTTTGACAGATTTTAAATAATAACATAATAATAATAACATTTTATATTATCGTTAAATTAAGCAGCGAGAAGCGCCACGCGACCGCAAATACTGCTATTTAAGCACTCGCTTTGTAAAAGGACACCCGTCGACGGTTCGATGTTGTGCCGTCACCGGAGTTTAGATGTGAGTGAGCCGTTTTAAATTATTTTATAATTTTAAAATATGTAAGTACTTAGTAAATGAAATATTCCTTATTGAATAATGTTTTATTAAGCCTGTAGAGATACGTTCATAAATACCGGAGCAGCATTTAATTGACAATGACACCAAAATTAATTTGTGTATTCGAGAAACATGATCGGTACAAAACAATACCTGTTTCGGTGAACACCGGCCAAGCTGCCAACTTGTGTCATTTATTATATACCTGGCTCTTGCCGATGCTCAATAAATATTTAATTTATTTGAACGATCGAAATTGTTGAGCTCCCCCTTCAAGGATGTTCGTATTTAAATTATTATTTATTTACTTACATTGTTTAAAGGTTTAAACGCTATATCATTGTACACATTTTTTACAAAAAATGCTTGCGTCTGTAGAAAAATCTTGCTAATAAATAAATTATTTAATTCTATCTTAATATAAGTACGCAAGTTACAATAAAAGATGGTGTCTAGATATCGCATTTTTTCTATAATCTATGTACCTGTATAAAAGGTAAGAAAAGGGATGGAATTTTGTTTCATTTTTTACCTTTTTATAAAAGATTCTTCTACACACCAACTTTTTTTAAGGTTCCTTGAAACAAAAATAAATTTGGGCAAACCGAGTGCGGGGTTCTCGACATTTTTTACCGCCTCTAGCCCCGGCGTGACAAATGATCCGCAGCGTGACAAGTGAAGGCAACTTGCTGTAGGCATTGCGCCTCTAGTATTATCATTTCTTTTTTTGTACGCTTTTATTAATCGGTTATTAATTCCATAAAATAAAAAAGTCCGTTTCGTTTTTTTAATTGTGAATAAGGAAAAAACATATTCTAGCATTGTTTTTATCACTCTATAAAATCAAAAATATAAACATTATTTCAACACAAGTCGATACTTATTTGAGAAATTAATTAAAATAGTGTGTATACACAATTGATTTTCCCACCTTCAAAATTATTTTTATATCTTTGATAAATGATTATAAATGTATAATCTCGGCCACACATTATGTTCCTACAAAGTAGACCAATGTGTTTAGTAGGAACGAACTTTAGTTATCTTATTGTCTATAATATGTCTTCTTATAACTCTGAAAACTACTGTAAGGATCCATCCATCCATATTAATATTATAAATGCGAAAGTAACTCTGTATGTCTGTCTGTCTCGCTTTCACTCCAAAACTACTGAACTGATTTATATGAAATTTGGTACACAGATAGTCTAGAGTCTCAGGAAGGACATAGGCTTTTTAACGCGAAAAAAGTGTTGTAAGGAGTTGAAAGTGGGGGTGGTAATTTGTATGGGAGTATCCTCATTTTAACAGTTAAAATCTTGAAACTTCTTTCTAAGGCTGCTAATTTGAAAGTAAAATAATTAGCCCAAAAAATGCTCCCCGAGATAGTATTTCAAGCGGACGAAGTCGCGGGCACACCAAGTTGTAAAATAAAATAACAACTTTAATCGTCTAAATATTTACAACGTAAAAGCATCGTAAATTTTATATGAATTGCTTGAAATATTTCTTAAGAAGAAGGTTTTAAATAACAATTGCAGGAGTTTGTTATTTCCATCGCTAAGTACAATTTATCGCTTCACTGGTATTGAACAGAAACGTTCGAAGCGATAGATAAATAAATAAAGAGATCAAAAGAATATAAAGAAATATATAAACGCATTACAATTATTTATGTAAACACTGAGCTGAGTTACGAGAATTCTGTTTTATTTTTTTATATTTCTTTCTTATGATATTCGTATTTTGTAGACATACAAGTTACATAGTACGGAGACAAAGAAAGTAGCGTATAAATTCATATTTTGAACCATTTAAAACTTATCATTAGAGTTTAATAATTAAATAAACAAATTAGATATTAGAAATTTGGTTTTACTTTTTAACATCGAATTCGTAGAAGAAATAATATTGGTACAACTGTTTGTTTTTAATTGTTGCACTAAAGTGATGTACTTTATCATTACTTGCGTGATACTGTATAATAAAATGCGACTGTGAAGAGAGTCGGTACCGACGGGTACGGAGCGACACTGCCTTACCAAAATGACGCGCATGTCAATTGTAAGGAAAACTTTATTTAACATTAACCTAAAACTTTTACAAGTAAGTTTGTTGACTCATGTCATAAACGCTCAAATCGATAAAATGGTAAGCTAAATATTAAATGTTTGTCAAAATTTAAGTAAAGTATGCTTTATTATTTTGCGGACTTCACGGTCGTGTCGCGTCTCGCACTGAAGATGGACCACAACGGGTCCGAAACTAGTCGGTGCCGTCACCGGATGGTCGTTCTTAATTAATTTATTATTATGTCTCACGAAAGCTTAAACAACTGGACTACTTTCTTTTTAAATAATTATCTATTAGAAATATGGAAGATAATAACGACTCTTTACGGGTATTAAATATTAGCTGTCGCCCGCCACTCCGTCCCCGCTGTATTAATAAATTAATTAGTAGTCTGTGTATTCTTCCGGACTATGTTGTACATATGCCAAATTTCATCGAGATCGATTGAGCCGTTCTGGAGATACCTCGTAACAAACATCCATTCATACCTCGAAACTTTCGCATTTATATCAGTATGATTAATACCAAGTTCATACCAAGTCATCAGTTGCACGAATTGGTCGGCTCGCCCGATGAAATACCACGACCACACAGAAGACAGACGTGAAGTGGAAGTAATTCCACGTACAGTCTGATGAGTGTGGTGCCGGAGACCTAATTTTAGTCATCTTTTCTTTCCCACCCCTTTTCGTATAAGGAAAGGATGGGAAGGGGAGGTGGATTTGATGGAGGAGGAGATGCATAGGAAGGTTAAATATGCTCTTTTTGTGCATCTCCTCCATCGTCGATTGAGGGTAGGTCTATGGGTAGCGGTCGCTTCGTCATTTCGGCGAATTCATGTTGCCGCTTGCTCGTTTGTCACCTTGTAATATAAAAAAAAAGTTAACATTTAAGTAGAAAATTACACAGAACTATGACAGTAGAGTCTGTCTTACTGATAAAAACTATTTTGCCCGATTATGCTCGTAAAGAAACAATTGAGACATTTCGTATTTCCATTGCTCAGAACAATTTGCCGCTCCATTGACGTTGAACAGCGCTCTTCGCTGCAAAAACAAAATACACTATCTTTCTCAGTCATCCTTTTATATTTGCACATTTATCTCTTCAATGTAGTTAGTACTCTATGATTTTACTTTGTCATTGAATCTACTCACGATATAAATAAGCCATTTAATTTATTATAAAAAATTTGCATATATGTCTTATGAGATATAACATATACTTTTGCTTCTGAAAATCCTAATTGAGTATGAGTTATAATTTTGTTAATCAGGAAATCCTTCCTCAAACATACAAAAGTAGAACCCTCAGCAGTGAGTGAGTAGGTAAAGCGGTAAATTACTAAAGCAGTTCAAATTAACTTTTCAGGTATAACATTAATTAATTACGAGTGTAGTTACATGGGGGAAATTTAATTAGGAATTGTTAAAACAGGCCTCATTTGGCCCACAGACATGTACCCGGGGGTGAGGTGGGAGGTACAATCGCAAACTCAAGTTAATGGAATCTCACTAATTAGAGATTAACTTTGCTCCTCGCATTTCGTATTGTGACGAATATTACTGCCACTGACACCGAATGTCACCTCAAGATGGTTGGAAGAAATAAACGTGCACCAAGTCCTCGTATACAATGTAAATTTTTATGGAGGGAAGAAATTATAATATCTAGATTAGACTGATGTAGAACTACACATTCCAATATATCGTTTGTTATGCGTATTTTTTATAATCGTCGCTTCGATCCTACGTTGTATTAATAGCAACACCTGGCCATAACAAAACGTTTTGACATAGACCAAAACAAAAAAAAACTTAAGAGGTGTCAAAGGACACCCGGATGGAACGAAGTTCCTTTCGATTAATTAGTGAAGGAACCAATGTTTATTCTATGAACAAAAAAACTTAAGTCTTCACAAGAAGAACATTTTATTTCTATGAATTTTCGTTATATATTGTCACGTCGTTGCCATGGTTACTACAGCAAAAAGTGTCGTGACAACTTTTCGTAAGATTTTTTTCCATCTAGCCCCCTTTCACAACGCGCGATAAGGAACTTCGTTCCAAAAAAAAACTGTAAAAAGAAAGCAATATATTTTCCAAAATATGACAGTGATCAGTAGCTTAACTTTTAACTTCTACGCGAGTGGCTTCAGGGAAAAAAGGGTCGCGTGAGCTCCTTCATTAATTAAGTGTGTGAAAAGAGCGCGATGACGGCCGCTTGTCGGCCCCATGAATGATGGTAATGGATACGCTCTCACTGAGAAATATGACGCACACCTGAATAACCGAAGCTTTTGAACATCTTTTTACCTTGCTAAAATGTTTTTTTCTTTATAATACAGTGAGAATTTTACTTATTTATTTTTTACATAAACTTACCGTCTCTTATAAAAACACTTTTAGAAAGCTAAAGTTTAATTTAGCTTTAAGATTTTAATTTAATGAAACAAATAATTTATGTACGATTCAATAAGTTTGAGGGATTTCAAATAAGAATCGTAACTTAGGATACTCTGTCGCACGCATTGGGCACCCCGTCTTGTCCTCGACGTTGGCATGTCGCCAACTGCGTAGCTATGATGTCAACGAAATTATTATTGAATTAATAATCTCGTTTGTAACGCTTAGGACTTACATTTATCACACGAGTTTAAATGAAGTGGAACGTTATATTGAAAATAAATTTTCACGAAGGGCTTTTATAATATCCAAATGAAACGTAATGTATTTTAAAATATATAAAGTAAACATTCCTTAATATCTCGTAGACGTTATATATTTGCACATAATTCGAAAGAATACATTATTATTTTAAAGTCTCTCTATTTAGATTCTTGTGGATAAAGAAGTGCCAATGGTTCTTTCTACTTTTATTTCCGAAAAGGTTGGATCCATACGATATTATTTTTAAGACAACTTATGTATCAAATATAGATATTTAATTTTATTGACAATATAGTATCTTTTTTTAAACAAATCATAAAACTTTTCAGATTTTAAAAGCCTGCTTAGACTCATTATTTTATGTTCACGTTGAAAATTATAATTTAATCGCCATACAAAAAATGTGATGTCATTAACATTATGATGGAAACAAAAAGCTCCGAATGATAAAAATTTATCTCAATTATTTACTACATAATGCTTCAATGCGGGGTTGTAAATATTTCAAAGAGTTGTTATATAAGCAGAAGCGTAGCGCCGCTGAAACTAAGGATTTCATTAAAATAATGACAACTCTAGTGTTCTTTACATTCTCTAGTGATCGTTAATGCTACCTACACAGCTCTTTTAACAAGAGGAAATATTATATATATATTATATAGTATCCTTATTTAACAAAAAAAGAATAAGTCAAATATTTATGATAATTGGTATGTAACAAACGTGAGTGACAGAAATCATAAGTTTTAAAATCGGGATTAAGTTTACAAGAACTGTGATCATCATCCGCACTATACGTGCCCATCGAGGGGATCAGAGCCTACTCAAGAGTGACTAGGTCATAGTCAACCACGCTAGCTGGATGCGGGTTGGTTGACTTTACACATATCGATGTTTTCTTTTACCTTACGTGAAACCAACATCGGATAGGTGTACATATCGACGCTAGAAAGCGTAAACGCTGTAATCCCGAAAGTATGAACTTTATAGGAGAGCCAAAAATTCATAACTCGTGCGCTGATACGCCTACAAGCATGCGGTATTTAGCAATGTTGTGTAGTTTGTGCTAACCTATAATAAAATCATTATCGTT
>DWHV01000195.1:0-13356 GCA_018248035.1 Papilio joanae | reverse complement strand
GTCAAATCGATTCAGCCGTTCTTGAGTTATAAATAGTGTAACTAACACGACTTTCTTTTATATATATAGATAATTGAATTACGTCAACTCTAAAATATTCAAGGCTTAATTTTCTATTACTATAGCTAAAAGTTTACATATTTATTTTAACCATTTTTCAAACAATAAATTGTTAAGCATTATGAAGTTGCTAAGGTTGTTGAAATGCACCAATTTGACGTAGTAACTATCTGGTTATAAATTCTTTATATTCCAGGAAATGGAATGCATTTATGAAAGTGACGAAGAAGAAGAGGATAAATTCGAAATTAATCCATTGGTCAGTCATCCGATGCCGAAGCTGACAACGCAGCGTTCTCACACAAACATGAACCATCCATCTGTCCGTACAATAGGAATGCCACGAGCGAAGACATGTGACAAACCACTACAAGAATTTGAGAAGAACGCAGCTTTGGGGCTGGGGTTGACAACCGCTGCGTCTGTGGGAGCTATGCAAAGGGTAACTTCTAGTGGAAGTATGAGTGAAGCGGCAAGGAAAAGAAAGTTTTCGGTTATTTCAAACATTTCTAACATGGACTTCACCGGCAGTTATTTACAGTTGTATCTAGATGTAAGTATTTATAGATTTCTACTTCAGAATAGAGAAAATAATGTGCTTTTGTGTCGTACTTGCGATTAACCTCATTGTGCTTTTTTATACAAATAAACTTTTATCACTGGTCTTTGTTAAATTTGGCAAGTCTCAAAGATTAATGAATGTTTAGTTAACTTTTTTTAAAGAATGTACATTAGAAAAAAATTACTACAAGCAATTTCATTTGGCCAAATATTTTTTTCAACTCTGGGTTTATTAAACACTAGCAGTTACCCGCGACTTGGTCCGCAAAAAAATTATTAATAAATAGAGCCTATGTGACTCGGGGGTAGTGTAACTTCTCAACAGTGAAAGAATTTTTAAATTGATTCAGTGCAAGATCAGATCGGTTTCAATGAAAAAAAACAATATATTATTAGTATAGATTAGTTTTGTCTTTCTTTACAGACTGCAAACGATGATGCGATACAGATGAAAGCGATAAAGAAATCGGAACCGGAACAAGAGAAAAAGAAAGGCTTCCTAAGAAAGTTCATAGCACTAATGGATCTAGATCTCCTAAAAGACTGGTCTTTTTTAAATCTTCTACTCGGTCTATCGCTCTTTTGGAGCGGTGAACTGCAATTCAGAATGTTAACGCCATTTTTTATTAGAAGTTTAGGTTATAATATGAATGAAACGGCATTCTGTTTGTCAATGACAGCTATCACTGACATTCTTGTCAGATTGATTTTGCCGCCAATTTTTGACAGGACTACGATCTCCAAGAAAATGATATTTTTTATCTCTTCATTCTTCTTAGCTGCTACGAGATCAGGTGAGTTGATACAGTAATTATAGAATCTGCCAAAAACTTTTATATTTTATATTTCATATAATTGTCATTGCTAATGCTTTATAATTTGGAGTGAAACTACACAAGTATACAAAATGCTTTTACTAATAAATTCTTGCGGCTTCTATTAGAAGTAGCCGAGATGTTAATAGTCTCCTTATAATTCATTATATAAATTTTTTTTATTTTTTTTTTACAGTTCAATTGACAAGACATTTAAAAAAAAAATTAGGGTTTGTGCGGAAAGAGAATGGGATTTAGATTTGCGAGCGCAGTAGTGCTTTGTTGTTGAACAGTCTAAGGTTTTACCCCTTTAAGGCATAATTAAATACAAAACACCCACAAGAAATCACAACAAAAGAACTTTGATGTTTGACAGATGGCTGGGTTGGATTGCCATATAAAAAAATTTTTTCGCCACGCTCATTATCTTTCCGCACAGACTAACAATTTTTTTTTTTAAATTGCTATTAATTTTTTTTAATATCTTTTTCAGTATTAGCTGAACAAAGCGAGTGGGTGCCACTTATGGTCTGGCTGTCGATCTGCGGCTTCTTCAGAGGTATGTGCCTCAGTAACTTCACTCTGACCATCTCCGAGTACTGTCCGCTAGAGAAACTGCCCGCAGCGTTTGGCCTGCACATGGTCAGCAAGGGCGTCTTCGTCGTACTAATCGGCCCTATCATTGGTAAGTATGATGCAGAAGTTCATCATCATCATCATCAGCAGCTCACTATACTTCCACACTAAAGGGTCGGAGTCTACCCTAAGTTAGGGGTGAATAGACCTTAGTCAACCACGCTGACCCAGTGCGGGATGAATTTCTTTTGAGATATGTGCAGGTTGCATCACGATGTTTTCCTTCACTGTAAGAACGTTGGATAAATGTACATATGTAAATCGAAAAGACATTCGAACCCGGGACCTTTAGATTACAAGTCAAGTGCTTAACTCCAGAGCCATCTACGCTCTCCCAGAACCCAGTAAAAACCAACAGATATTAGTAATTTTATTATGTGTGACGTGAACAATTAATGGCGTTCCTTTTCCTATTGTGTATATTATTTAATTTAAACCAGTCTTATCTAAATAGATTTTAGATGATTGGACCACAAATAGTAGAATATTTTTTCTTAAATAAAAATCTTAAAAATTCTGCTAAAACGTTAATGTCTGATTTCGAAAAAAAGTATCAAAAAAAATTAATAGAATTAATGAATATTTATGTAATTTTGTTACAGGTTACGTGAGAGATTACACGGGCAGTTTTGCGACATGTATTCATGTACAAAACGCGCTGATTATGTCTTGCGTTCTCGTCTGGGGCATAGAGTACGCGCTCGCTTTTACAAGACGTCGAAAAATTGTGCAGATATAAATAAAAAACGGACCATATTCTCTATGGAATTAACCATTAGTTGCCAGTGTGTAAAACTGCAACAAAATAAAAAAAAATTGTGTTGAAAATATGTTCACCCATTTTAGGGTTTACGAATATATGATAGTGATTCGTAAATAAAATGTTTTAGACTCTTATATCTGATTTTAGATAAAGTTTATTTTTATTTCATTTAATGTATGCGTATTTGTCTTGCTATTAGATATTTTGAAAATAAACCGGATGAATTTAGATATAATCATACAATTTTATATGTATATCTCGTTTTGTTACAAGCCCGAAATTTAGCAATCGAAAAAAATTTAATACATAACGGCCATTGTTATATTTCAGTGGTAAAAAGTATAAATGATAATGAAATTATGGTTAGCCTATGTTTTTTTTATATAATAATGTGGGAAACGTTTAAGTCGCCACTAAAATTCGCTGAAATGGCGAAGTGACCTTTAGACATCCGTAATTGCAGATCCGTAGCCTTTAATCAACGGAGGAGGAGACGCACAGAAAGAGAAAGTTTCCCCTTCTTACGCGAATATTTTCCCTTCTCCATCAAATCCACTGATAATGTTAAAAACATTTCTGACTGGATATTTTTTGAATGTACGAGTCTTAGTAAAAAATATGCAGTTTGTGTATAAATAATAATATCGGGCTTGGATAAAATGTGGTACATATTGATATTACTTTGTTGGAATATAATGAACTATTTCATGACATTGTAGTTCTCTTTATATTTTTTTCTCTCAAATTACTTTTAATAATGATGACATTGTTTAATGTAGGATAATTTCATAATTTTTCGAATACGAAATCTTTGAAATTTTATAATTTTTTTACAAGATTTTGTATTTCGTTTTCTTTACGACGAAGTTTTTGTTTCATTTTTTTTCATGGAATAATTCTATTATTTAGAGTCATGACTTAGATAGACTTATAGTAAGTATTTAGACAGACTAATTCTGATGTTTTCGAACATCTAATTTAAATTTGTTGTTAGGTATATAGAAAGTTATTTTGTTTGATTTCCTTTTGTAATAACCTGACAGTAGTAGTATTAGGGTATTTTCAAACTAAACGAATTGTCAACTGTCAAAGCGTTACGCGGGTCACAGAGTACAGACTTTACGCTATTACGTAAATATAATTTACTTGCAGTGGCTCACAGTGAGCCTGCACACAGTCGGCGGCGTATAATCCGCTTTGTGTGAATATAACCTTATTCTGGTATGGTGTGTGATAACAACCTAGTGAATAGGAATGGTAAAAATTGGTGCTTGTGTGTATTAATGAAATGTACTTTGTTTAATGCCCATTTTTTTTTTTAGTTTAAAATTTTGTAGGATTTTTTTTCCGTAATTGCTTCTATTGAAATGAAAAAAGTTGATTTTTTTTTCGTAATATTCCAGTGTTATTTGCAGTTATATGAAACGACATTAACAATATATGTTCAAATTTTTGTTTCATCTCGTAGTATTTTAGTGCATGACAAGTCCAGTGATATAACATATATGTCACATTAGATACTTTTTACTGTGGAGACACTTGGACAAAAAACATACAAACATAATCTAGAAACCTATATATCTTACAAATCTTTGAGTCTTTTGACGTAAGTTAATTCAGAATATTATAGAATAGGTCTCTAAAAGATTTGTATGAATTTTTGATAATTGATTTGTAAAAAAAAATATTTTTATATAACTCTTTCTAGTTTAAAACTTTATCTGTATTTAGAGGCACATTTAGGCCCGTACTAAACTGAACTGTAAGGTAAATTTAAAGACTAATTCTTTGTAGTGTAGTGTTTCAAGTAAAGATACAATAATTATTATAAATATCTGTTATTTTCATGTTCGAGAGCGGAATTTAATGGTCTTTGACAAATAATGATAAAGTAGTTTTTGAGTCAAAAAAGTATTCATTTTCCGCTCGTAATTTTAATTAAAATTTTCACGTTAAACGACTTAAGTTGTATAATTTGTTTGGACTATTTAAAAGTTATTCATGAATAATTAGCTCTCAAATTTAAATAATTTATTTAATTAATTATCTCTCTAAAATTAAGCCTTGATTTTAGTTCTAATTTGTTATGAGTAGATGTTACAGAATTGATATACCCTATATTTAACATTCAAAACAATTTTGAGATATTAAAGTTTATATTAAGTTTGGTTTATAAACTCTTTACAAGGTTATGTCGTAAGCCTATTGGACATCTTATTGCTTTGCGTAAATAACGACTTGCTCTTTGTTTAAAGGTGAATATACACTAGAGCATTTTCTCAAGCATTTCTATGTAATGTAACGTTTTAACGAATTATATGATACAGGTAGCATAGTTTCCAAAACATGTCTGGTTCGTGAAAGGGAACAACTAGGACATATCATAGAGCGGCTCGTTGTTTTGTTACAAATAAATGCTCTAGTCTATACCCACCTTTACTTTTTCCCATTGGGTCGACTGATGTTATGGATACGATCGGCTAAAAGGGATTTTTTTTGCCATTGAGCCCATCGGCCAAATTTATCTGGAAAAAACTGACATTGTGTACTTAATTGCAAATAATTCTTGGTTTTTATATTTTCAAATTAAATGCGACTTACATTAGTGTACTTATTCAATACGGCTGAAATACTGCAAGTAAAAAATAAAATATCCTCCTATTTTGAAATCATATTGTAAAAATATTTCTTTGATTTTGCAAATGAATCGGTGTTTTTTTTAAAATCGAAAACACGTTCAAGTTTATTTTTTAAATGAAATTATCAAATTATGATTGTTATAGGGTTTGATTTTAATATCTATTTCTTTAGTTTATTTCTTTCTATAGTTTATGGCAAACCAAGACAAGTAAACTCTTTTTACGTAAAATTTGTAAACAGTTCAAAACATTCCCATATGAAAAATATAAAGAACTGTAATTATCACTTTCTGGTTTCGCATGTTTTTTGCAAAATTATGGTTTTGGATTGATATAAACTATTGTATATTTTAGTTTTATATTAAATATTTTGTTGACTCTCTTCCTATATGTCTTCCTTTCGTAATAAACTAAAAAAAAATTGTTACATTTAGCACTGTTTTGTCGTATATCTTGTTATTTTGTTAATTCTTGTAAAATTGCATTTTCGTCTTCCAAAATCTTTGTTGATTCATTCACTGTTTAATGTGATGTATGCATTTTTCGATATGTGATTTTTATTGACCAAATAATATACTAAATAATTTTGATAGAAATACACTTTTATTCCAGCACAACGCAGTACTTATATGGAACTATTTTAATGATTTTCAAAACTTTTTTTTTTACTTTTGAAATTATTGTAAACTAATATTTGATATAGCTGTA
Organism: Papilio joanae; assembly: GCA_018248035.1. Taxonomy (NCBI): domain Eukaryota; kingdom Metazoa; phylum Arthropoda; class Insecta; order Lepidoptera; family Papilionidae; genus Papilio; species Papilio joanae. The sequence goes on along the minus strand of DWHV01000195.1, from coordinate 7,174 downwards.
ATCTGTATGTAGATTTAATTCAATTATTGAAATGTTTGTGCCAATTGTATATAAACTCTTTATATTTTGTAATCAATATACTTTAGCAGTTGTACTTACTAATAATAAAATTGCAGACATTTACAATTAAATTTAGAAAAAAAAACTTTAAAATGTATAACGTAGGTTAATAAAGGTAAAAGATATGGCTTCGCGTTATTTTCAACGGATAGATGTAAAATTAATTGTTTTTTTTACAGTCTATCTAATTTTGCCTTTTTATTAGGTCTGTGGATGATCATAAAGTTTATATTTATTATCTATGCTTACATATCAAACAAAATTATAAGGTTTTCTTAAAGAAATAATAAATAAAATATAGATATGTAGCGTCCATTTTGAAAAATTTGTCATCTATATTATTTATAGAAATGCGCTTGAAAAGTAATAGTAATTTTCTCTTTTTCTCCATACACAGAATATTAGTTTGTCTGTTTGTTTTATTAATATCTTGGGTATATTTGATGAAAGTTCATTGTTACTTCGTATGTGAGTTTTGTTTGTGACAATTTAATATTATCTCTAATAATTATGACAATATTTATGTTAAAATACGAATAATGTATTGATATTTATTGTGATGTACTGTTGTATGATTACTTTGTATTCGTAGACGAGACAATTAATTAATAAAAAAAAAATTATGCAATCAATTAAAATTGATATTGGTTATTGAATGTGTTTGTATTATTTTTTTTATTACCTTTTTCGTTCTATGTTATATTTTTTCCGGAGTTTCTTTCGCAGTTATTATTCTACTAGCTGTCGCCCACAACTTCGTTTGCGCGGAATTAAAAAAAAACTTAGCTCATGTGTTCTTCCAGACTGTATACTACATCTGTACCGAATTTCATCAGATCCGTTGAGCCGTTCTGGAGATACCTTCAAAAAACATCCATCTATACATCCAAACATTCGCATTTATAATATTAGTAAGATTATTATTATCAATGTAAGTGACAAAATGGATTCATTATGAAAGAATGAATAACGATATCTCAGAAACATATTGAATTGGGATTCAACTCAATGTTCAATTTTAGATTTAAAACTGATTTTTCCTATCAATAACGTTTGCTAATATTGTTTATCTGATCTCATTATAGCTTAAATGTAAAGCTAAAGTCTGACAGTGTAGCGGAAATAAATTTCACACTCGCTTTGATACATGTTTAACCGGTTTTTTAATATAGAAGTCGGTAATCGGAACATGTCATTAAATATGAAAAAAAAACGTCAAAAAATATAATCCGTTGACGTTTTTTTTTCGGAACTTTTTTACATTATTTGACTATCATTAATAAGTATTAGTGATACGGGTAATATTTCCTCGTTTTTTTTTCATACGGAAGACTAAAAAGGATTATGACAAGCCTTTTTAGTTGTTTCTTGCTTAATCATCGGGCTCAAGGTAAAGAAAACTACAACATATGTATGTACGTCAAGATTTAGAGGAGTAAAATTCATATACAAAACCTATAATTTCCATATTTATTAATCCAATCTTCAGTAATTTTGTACTTTTAAGCAGTGCATAAAATTCATAATACATTTCTGATTTTTTAAATCTCATCATATTTACGATTTCTCTTATTTAACACGAAATAAAATAAAACTGCGACCACAGTGCACACACTGCCACATTTGCATTTATGTAACTCACGTGTGAACTCATTTTTTTCACGGAATAAGGCCCTTCGTACACATGACAACGTAAATCTTCAAAACTAATATCGTACGATTGCGTCGCTGGAATCGCGTTGCGCGCATTCTGTTCATACAACGATGAATTCATCGACGCGATTCATCTATTCGAGCAGTACAGGCATAGCCTTGTGTACAAAGGGCCTTAGAGAAAAAATGTTTTCCATTAAACTTTTGACAGTGTTAACAACAAATTGTAAAAAATAAATAAATAAAATTACACCGCTGAAGCACTTGTATTAAAACATTTTGATTTCTCTGTCTTGTTTTTACTAAAGTCAGAGGGATGAGACTACCTCTTAAGTCTGTTGACCCGAAGGACCTTTCGTAATGTATCTGTATGTTGGGACAGCAAAATTCCGGATGAAAGGAAGCTGCATATGTCTGAGATGCGGGATGCGTATCTTAAGATGGATGTGTGGTGTGCCATAAAGTTCAAAATATGTATATTAGAGGAAGTTTGAAAGAAGTCCAGTGATGGAGAAATTTTGAAGCAAAAGTCTAGCGTGTTGTGGACATATGCGAAGAGATGATAATCACATAAATAATAAGGAAGGATCTGCATAAGACGGAAGTGAATTTAGGTATGACGGCTGATAGAGATCTTTGGAAGAGTAGTGTACATATTGTGCCGATCATCTGTAGGGACAGGGGCAAATAATGATGACAGACGGTTGACAACATGCAAGCTTGGACATTGGCAATGCGCAGTTTAGGCGCTACGCAAGCTGTAGCAAGAATTATACATAAGGGCTTCGTAAATTTTTCCATTTATCTTCATACATACTTGTTAATGAGATAACAAAATTCTTTTGACACTTCTTATAATAATAACATAAATTCTTATTACAATTGGCACAATGTTGCATCAGGAACTTGTAAAAAATAATTTACATATATTTATGTATTTAAGATTTAGTATATGACGCAATAGACTTAACCACTAAGCTAGACTATTAGATATTTAAATTATATTACTTAGATATTTAAATTAATTTAAATAGAATTAGAATCTCATTATTTGTTTTAAAATTAGTTGTTTAATAACATTTGATACAAAGTGATTGAATGAATTGAGCCTCAATATTTTTTTGCAGAAAGATGATTCGGTTTTGTTCTATTTCTTTGCCGATTCGATTTCTTAATAATAAACAATAGTAGTCTTATTGGTCAAATATATTAATTGTAGTTGACCAAGAAAGTTCTATTTCTTAAAAATATTTTCGATTTAAGTTAACTTAGAAGTAATTATAACAATACCTTCACTTTTTTAATATTACATGGCAGTTTATCCAGCTATGCTTATGGACTAATTCAATGGAAATTAAAAATTAAGTTTGAACATTTTAGTGGCTGACATTGTTATTTATTGATTTAGTTTGGAAAGTTTTTATGTAAAAATAGCTCATACTAAGATCTCTTATTAATGAGTCTATGATTGCAGCTATATAAAGGTAAAATTTATATTTAGATAGGTTAATTATCATTTCTCATTTCTAATGAATACGATAAGTAACATTTTACTGTGGGTTTCCACTGTTTTGACACATAAATTGAAACGTATTACTGTCTGCAATATGAGTCAAAACAAGTGTCACTGCAGTCGAAAACTATCGTTAATTGTATCGCAGTAGATTACTTTCGAGCAAATGGACATATATTTTTTCCTTATATAAAACAATTGAGTCGTTATCGTCAGCTCACTATAACTATGTCCCCACTGATTGGCTCCGAGCTTACCCAAAGTTAAGGTGGCTAGGTAGTTGGTTAACTTTCTACACAACTTTGAATTTTTGCATGATATGTGCAGGTCGAAGCACTTTTTCCTTCGCCGTAAAAACGACGGAAACAATTGAGTACAACTGCATAATACCTGATTGCCAATTGTCAAATATTCGCTTTGAAGAAATATATGTGTAATATCTTTTACACAGGTTCAATATATGTATGTGTACGGCACTATACTTACTTAATTCTAAAGAATCTCTAACATACGTTTGGTACGTACATATAATGCCAATTAATTAAATGCAAATTCATCACGTATGCATAAATTCCAATTATTGTATGAAGAAATTTATCTACTGGCCTCAATCACTTTTGCATTTCATTGGTAAAAGTTTACACGAGCAAGATAATGCTGATTTTGTATTTAATATTACCTTATGCAACAAAACGCTAAATAAACGTGTTTTTTTATTATAAAATTATTTGTACTTATAATATAAATTATTCACCATCGATTTTATTTAAGTAATAAAGATTTTTTTTTCAATTCAACTAGTTTTTTTACGATAAACAATATACTCTATAGACCATAGCACTACGCAAATTAAACAACACACACTCATAGCCAAGAAACAGTAGAGGTAGGTGCCCGTAGCTTCGAAGATCAGACCTGGAACAAATCAAATTAATACAAGATGTCAATCTATTTACGTATATGTACCTCTAGGTAGATGGGCAAAGCTATTGGAGATACATTTATGCATATATGTATACTAAAGGATGAATAACAAGTCAAGATGATTAAAATGATTTAATGTATTTTATTTGTTTACTTATTTCATATCTCTTGTTAATTAATTATTCATTACGTACTTATTTATCATTATGGTATATGCGCATACTTTACAAATCGCCTGTCCTTTACCTACACTTTAAAAGGCGACTTTTAGTCCCATTTGTTTCCTTCTTTGTAAAAAATACTTATTTTTATTGATGTTTTAATAGAATTAAAAGCTTTTCTACGATTTGAGTTAGCTGTAGATTCAGATAACAACGACGCGACTTTAAATTTAAACAAATTAAGAAAACGATTGTACTATTTGATTCAACAGGATTTTTAAATAAAAAATAATTTATTTGTCAAATCATTTCCATGATAAAAAACAAAAGAATAAATTAAAATATTCAATCGAATAAAAACATCGAGATAGAACAAGCTCCTAAGAAGACGGCAAAAATATTACACAACCATTCCACGTGGAAATAAAAAACACAATAAGTAGGCTATGTGTTTTTCCGTATTATATTCTACATCTGTGCCAAATTTAATCAACATTAGTCCAGCCATAACGGAGATACCTTCTAACAAACATCCATCAATCTAAATTTTCGCATTTATAATATTAGTAAGACTAGGAGTTGCCCGCGACTAGATATTTAGTAATAGATGCCTATGTCACCCGAGGATAGTCTATCTTCCCAACAGTTTAAGAACTTTTCAAGTCGGGTAAATAGTTTCAATGTCGAATCAAGGCAAACAAACAAATCTTTCCTTTATATAATATCAGTATAAATGTAAGTATTAATTTCTTTCTATCTTACCAATTAGTGGATCCGCAATGAGCATCAGAAAACCAGAGAATATAATATGCAGTGCCAACGCAGCGGGGAACCTGTCCGGCGCTGCGGTCACCAGAACCAGCGGGAACAACACTTGCACAGAGCACCTGATCAGCCCCGATATCACAGTTATGGTGAACACGTACCATATCTCACTTGAACACACCAACGCTGAAAATAATCAATAATGTGACTTCGTTCTTCGTAATATGGTTTTCGCATCAGTAATATACAGTGAAGGACCCTTATTTTTAAATCATATCTCTTAATTTCACTGCCATGACTCTTGTAGTGAACATGTTCGATTAGTAATGTTGACACATATTGAGGGATGAGGATATTTTAAACGAGTACCGAGACAATCGAAACGCACAATTTAATAAAGAATAATCGATCCTAAGTGGGCAGCGAATTTAGTTCTTTCACTGTGCAGAAAAATTGTCTCATTGTTAACGCTAGAGTGACGGGAACACTAAGTGATCACTGATGGCCATAAATATTCGTAACACGAGAGGAATTGCAGATGTGGTGCCGATCTATGAGAAAGTGAATCTTTCTTTCAAATAACAAATTAGAGTATTGTCTTAAAGTCTGTTTGAGAATTCAGACTGAAGACACTAAACAATCTGATAAAACATATCAGTTTAGAACTCTCATAACATGTATGATAATAACAAGTTGAGTTTTTCGACTTTATTAATTAATTTAATTTAATTTTAGTTGTCTTTTATTTTAAACATGTATTAAATTATTAAATGTAAAGTTTTAAATATCAATCAAATCTGTTATAACTACATAATTTATGTGTTAAAACTTAAGGTTTAAATGGAGATTATTTTTTTTAGTACTAGGCCACTATTAAAGAGTTAAATAGGATAAAGTTAATTCATTCAATTTAACTTCTTAACTATGACGTCAATCTTAACATTTTCATTCCATGAGATATCAAGGTATAATTATTTAAATTTTACGTAAATCGGAATAATGAAGCATAATATATAGATGCATAATATTATCTCAAGGTTACCTGTGAAAGTGTATCTAAGTTCTTTTTAAGCGTAACAAACACTAGAATAAGGTTCAGTATTAGAATTTGTGTCGCATTGGTACTTAAATACATAGTTTTTATTATATTTTAAGATAACATAATTACTTAATTTGAATATGGAGGGTCTACATTTAATCTTGTAGAATGATTTTTTCAATTACATTCTAACTCACCTATTCGTAAAAATATTGTAAGGGATGTCCCGCAAAAGAAAATTTTACGGCTGTCGACTGTGTAGAAATATGTAAATATTGCCAATGAAAATCTTGCAAAAAGATCAGCTATCGCACCCACCATAACACACGTAGCAACTTGCATCTAAAATAAGAAATAATCATCACTAGGTTTTATAAGCCTTAAAGTATTAGCTTAAGTTTTTACGGCTGTGTCGCCAAAACTACTTAAGAGGAACATCTTAAAATTAAATGTAATAAACTAAATACTTCTAAAAATATACCAATCTCAAAAATAAGTAATAAAACATTGTAAATTATAAGAAATAAATAAGTTGATCAATATATCCGACTCAGATATGAGCAGGTTGCGTCACGATGTTTTCCTTTACCTGTTTTCCTTGTATGAACGACGAATAAATGTACATATGTAAATTGAAACTCGAAAAACACATTGGAACATGGCGGGATTCGAACCCAGGACGTGCAGATTGCAAGTCTACCTTAACCCCTGAGTCACCGACACTCAACGATAGAATAATACTAAAAAAATCGGCTTACGTTAATTTAGCTTAAATGGAAACACACGACTATAGTGTTAAGTGATAAAGTTGTCGCTAGTTTAACTTACTTATTCATCACTTGTGGATTTTAATGAAATGAATAACTTATCGAAAATCCTGTAGAATTTTTATGTGAATATGTAAATGTAAGATTTAAGTTAGATAAGAATGTTATTTAAGTTATTTAAATTATTCTATTAGGCGTAGTTTTAACTCGTGCATTTTTAAATTAAGATTAAGAACTTCTTGTTGCATTTTAATTATGTGATAGTCTTACCGTAAAATTCCACAGGGTGTGT
>DWHV01000194.1:0-13418 GCA_018248035.1 Papilio joanae | reverse complement strand
GTATTGAAACAATTCAAATTTATGAATTAAATTAGATTAGAAACTAAACGTAACTAGTTATAGAAGAATCATAGAACTAATTAAACGTACTATTGAAACATCATTTTAAATCCTTAATACTTTCTTAGTCAGGCCTTTCATAAAGTTTGCGGTGAAACCTTAGAAAAAGAAATTTTTCCTGCCTTCAATAACTCAATTCGAACGCAACTTAATTCAATACGCTTTTGTCTACGATAACAATCCTATTTCAAACTCTGGAAATTTTATAAATTCGCAATCGTCACACAATAAACCAGCCTCGGGGATTTGAAGGGGAAACCCATACATACAAGAAAACTTTTGCAATGGAAACGCGACATTTGTTTTTTATACGTTTGCTTTTCAATGTTTCTTGTTTCGTTACAATTCAATCTTTTAATTCTTAACAAATTTACAAATTAAATGTGCGTTTCATAATTTTTTGTGGTAATGTTTAACTAAATAAAGTTTTTTAAGCAATAAAACACCCTCTCTATAAATAACACCATCAACCACACTTCTTTTAATACGTTTTCAATCCCGATGAACACAACAGGAGGCACAATTGCAACGATTTGCTGCTTCTTTTCAAGACTTGCCTTTTTCCTTTACGAAATGCGAAAGTTTAGATGGATGGATGTTTGTTTCAAGATATCTCCAGAACGGCTCAACGGATCTTGATGTAATTTGGCACAGATGTAGAACATAGTATGGAAAAACACATAGGATACTTACTACGTTTTTTTAATACCGCGCGGACAGACTCGCGGGTAACGGCTAGTTAAATAAATACATAATTACATATAGAGATAAAAATATCTTTGCAATGTTATAGTGTTCCTATTTCTTGACATTTAAACAATAAATTATAATAAATAAAACATTATATTAAAAATCAGGTCAGAGACGATAAAAGTAAAGCATTGTACACTTGTTTACTGCTCGAGTTATTGTGCACGCGCCCTAATTAACGCATAATAACAAACTAGACAGCGCCACGATAATGTGACGGATAGCTTTCTATTTAAGGACCATACAGACGTCGACAATTAACTTTTTAAACAAACAGACTTTTATTGATAAGCTACAATCTTTATCTGCATACTTAACTTTATAAATAAACCTAAATTGTAAACAATTCCGCGACATATCACTAACATGTACCTTTCGTCCGCAGATCGTCAGTTCGAACACATGACTCCATAATCCGCGCGACACAAACGTTATCATAATCAGACAAGATGGTGGACACGCAGCACTTTTGCCTGCGCTGGAACAACTACCAGAGCAGTATCACCAGCGCCTTTGAAAACCTCAGGGACGACGAGGATTTCGTCGACGTCACCCTCGCCTGCGATGGCAGGAGCCTCAAAGCTCATAGGGTCGTGCTGTCCGCCTGCAGCCCTTACTTCAGGGAGCTTTTAAAGGTAAGGCCACTTGTTTATAACTCATTATCAAATTTTTTATAAGATAATATACAATAAGTATAATGAGTTTAGTGTTAGCGTAAAATATGTAAAAGTTTAATACTTATAGACAATAGCTATTGGACCTGAACCTGAGCAAACATTTGCGCAGGTGAAAAATATTTCATCTTCAATACATAGATAAGACATAGAACTAAGTATCTGCTTACTTTTCCTTTGCATTAATTTTAGTAACAAATGATTGAGTACTGGCGACTCAATATTTACCAGAACTCAGTCATTGTAATACCTTTAAGGGGACGAAGAAAGGCTCACTTCTTTTTCAAGTCTTTTTGCACATTGCGTTATGAAACTCAGAACTTTAAAAGCAACGTTATCAAGTGTTGTTGGTATTCTGTAAAGTCCGTAATACTACTTAAGAGTATTTTGAGCTGGGTTATTCGTAAATGAATTCATTATTGGACGGTAAGAAGAGGTGTTATTTTAAATATTCGATATATTTTTCCACAGTCGACGCCATGCAAGCACCCAGTGATTGTGCTCCAAGACGTGGCCTTCACGGATCTGAACGCGCTCGTCGAGTTCATCTACCACGGCGAGGTGAACGTGCACCAGCGCAGCCTTTCATCCTTCCTCAAGACCGCCGAGGTCCTGCGCGTCTCCGGACTCACGCAGAATGATGACGCTCAAGGGGTAAGCAAACATTTACTGCATTGTTGAAATAGACATTAATGTTCGGATTATTTCGTCCTATTTTTCATAGTGCAGTAATGTAACTATGTCAAACGTAACCTGTGCCGCAACAAATGAGAACTCTGAGAATCAAAGCATTTTACATTTAAGTTATACATTCAACAATAATTGATGAAACTAAGTTCTGATCTGGTATGAGATAGACCATGGAGTAGGACTGTAACACCTCATAACTTCCGCAGCCGCTCCTCCAGAACTTAACGCGCGCCGCTGCCGCAACGGTGTCGTCTCCACGCACGCCTCCACATCCCGTGCACACGCCGCACACACCGCACACACCACATACCCCGCACACGCCCGGCTACACCGACAAGCTGGAGGAGGCACTGTTGTCGCACCCGCCGGCCGCGCAGGCCCTGCTGCGTCGCGCCCCACCGCCACCGCGCCGCCTCAGCCGCTCCGCCGACAACTCGCCCGACGTCATCAAGCGCATCCGCCACGACAACAATAACGACCAGCCGCAGATACACGCCGCCGACTTCTCCACTAAGAACCACTCGATGGTGAACAACGCGCGCGCGCACGACCAGGGCAATGGGAACGGCATCTCCAACTCTTCCTCTTCACCCTCCCCGCGCCTCGAGGACGTCAAACACGAGCCCATTGATATGATCTGCACCTCCAACGCGGACCTGGACCGCAGCGCTGACGATACACCGCCGCACTCGCATCACCGCTCCATGGTGAGTACAAACAAACTTTACCTAAAACCGTATTTTTTAATAAAATTGGCTGAGCTGGCTAATTTATAACGATGTTATCATAAACCGTGAAATATAGTTCTGTTTATATTCTCCAAACCGATACGTTTGAAATTCAAGCTGTCAAAACATAATAACCTCGTCCGCCGTCGCTTAATTATCTTGACATTGACATTACTGAGTATTAGAAAGAAGTCTAACGAACTAGATACCTCTACCCGGAACTCGGCAAGTGTCCGGTGACAGTCGCGATTGTTATACCATGGTATACTATCCGTTGTGACAGACAGATTGTCTGCGTTATTAGATAATGGACTGCGAGCATATAATTACGTAGTTGAAAAGCTAATATGTACCTCATTTTAATACTTTGCAAAATTAAGTAAATTTATCCTTTCTCTTTTTTTAGGTTTAAACAGAGCTATTCGATGCTTACAGATCATAGAATACGTAAGAAAGGTAACACGAGTTTAATGTCTATACGATTATGTCTCAGGGCGGACCTCCGTCGCGTGGCAGCTCGGCAGAAGCCGACGACCGCACGCCGCCGCCGCAATTGCCGCCCTCGCCTTTCATACCGCCGGCCGACACTAAGCTCTTTGCCCCATCCAACACTTACAACTTCACCATGGCGGCTCTCACTGAACATTCATCTTTGACCGGTAAATTAAACTCTTTGTATAGTTGATGTTGTGATGTGTGTTATATATTTTTATAATAATCTTATTATGAAAACAAGACTTCCTGTTGACTACGACCTCTACTTTTATGTCTCAATTTTCCGTTCAACTAATTTCAACTTTTAAGTCTCCTTATATTTTCCTTAACTATTGCTCGCGACATTCAAACTTTCGTTAACACCAAGTGACAAACTCCCTGCATTGGTTAGATGCTCGAAAATAGATAGTTTCAGCTGTGCCTGAGCAGATCCACTGAATTCCTCCTTCCTATAGAAGTGGCTAGTGCCGTGAGGTGTAAAGCGATGTATAAAGCTGGTGTGTGTCCCGGTTGCAGGTCTGCCGAGCCCGCTGGCACCCGACGGCATGGCCAGCACGTCTCAAGGTGAGTCGCGGCTTCTCTAGCAGCAAATTTATTTTATGCATTACCTACATATATTGAAACAAACGATATTTTTAATGCACTGTCTGTCGTATGCCACCATCACCGCTTCCTCTCTGCTCTGTCATTAATAGGTATTATATATCATTACTAGGTTTATATTTACAAAAAAAATGTATGAGGCAATATCACGTGACCTATATTTAATCTATGTACTATAATTATCTATGTATATTCATCCTCTTAACCTATATTTATATATGTCTTCATTTTGTGCTCTGTGTTCTGTATTAATGTTAGCTTTTGTGTTTTGGTTCGATGTACCGCGAACTAGGCATCATCCGTTTTCATTTGCCAGACCGCAAAAGTTTCAGTTTGTTAAATGAGTATCGATCATTGAACCAAAACTCAATGTGGCGTGCATGTTTATTGTATTGTAATTAGTTTAATGTAACCGTACAAGGAAGATATGCCAGCTTGTTTTATAGATGTGTCTTAAAGTACGCTAGGAGATATCCCTCGTTCCCATTTTCCAATTTTTAAGTTTCTTTTTTTTTTTCATTGAATTGGTTTTCATTATACCGTGTCATCTGATTTTGAAATTAATTTTTTACGGAAAAAAACAGCAAAAGCACTCGTACCAATTGGCTGGAAGTTACCGTGTCGAAAATACTATTTAGAAAAAGAAACAATTGCGAGAAGACGATTCCGAAAGTAGTATGCGAAAAATTGACCGGCAAGAATCGTATAGCATAATAATTGTATTCCGGTAATGAGTTATTTACTTTAAACGCACGACGGATCCCATGAGTCATTCATGTTTCTAAAAACAGTTTCGTATTACTTTTAATCATTATTGTATTGAGAAATATACCGATCGGGACATCCAAGATTGGACAATGGAATTTGTAGTAATGGTCACCCGGTGTCGAATTATATTAAAAAAAAACAGACATTCAGTCTCATTGAAGAATACTAACGCTTTTGTTCGAGAAACTCGATCGCCGGCCGGAACCGCCGCCGCGCGACGCTCTGTTATGACAACGGCAGATTTAATTCATCACAAACGCCGCAGAGCTTTGCTAAGCCGTATGTAGGTCGAGCTAGGACACAAAAACATATATGCGTTACTAATATCGCTTCGCATTATTTACGGCGCGGAGGATGGCTATCATCAAACTGTAAAGGGGGGTGGCGGTGCTTACAAATAAAAATAAAACAATAATCGAGAGGCAGCGATAAAGAGAGTGCATTAAAAGTGCGTTCGGAAGCTTCCACCGGGCTAACTGCTTGTGTTGTGACCAGGTGGCGCCCGCACCCCCCAGGAAGATTACAGATGCGAGCCCTGTAACAAGAGCTTGTCCTCCCTGACACGGCTCAAACGGCACATTCAGAACGTTCACATGAGGCCCTCGAGGGAGCCCGTCTGTAATATTTGCCGACGGGTATACTCCAGCCTGAATAGTCTGAGAAACCACAAGTCGATCTACCACCGCAAGCAGCAACCGCCCTCCGCCACCGGACAGGGCCCCTTCTACCCCGTCAATTGACGCCCGTCACATCCGTCGCCGATTACGTTGCCATTCGAAGAACTAAAGCTGCCATCCTTTACCACCTAAAACGCCATAGTCTTGCCCTTAGAAAATTGTTAAGTTTACGAAAACAGATTTGTAAAGCGATATGTTCCTAACATTTGTACATAGCATAGTTTTACGTGTACTTTGCATGCGCACCGCCAGGCTACCCTATATAATTTGTCCTGAGGTCGTTACTAAAACCCAAGGCAGGCGCGAGCGTACCGCGCGGCCGCCCCGGCGCCGGCGCGCTACGCTCACGCCCCTCTCTGGAACCAATTGGAACTATAATCGGTACACGCATAACCACCAACTTTAAAATTTAATTGAGCGCATTAGTCAAATTCGATTGATCACGTTAAATTGCCTCTACAAGCCATGTCGGTTCGCTAAATTGCCACCTAACAGAGTGGCGCTAAATCGTGCCAATTGGTTCCGAACGAATGGGACCCGTTGGAGCTTCGCAGTGGTGTTGGGACCTATGGCCCCGACGTGGGGGTCGGTTGACTAATGCGCTAATGTTGGTTGTTATGTGTGGCGCAGTGGGCCCCCTGGGCGCGGGGCACCGCTGCGAGGTGTGCGGCAAGCTGCTGTCCACGCGGCTCACGCTCAAGCGGCACACGGAGCAACAGCACCTGCAGCCGCTGCACTCGGCGCGCTGCAGCCTCTGCCACAAGGTCTTCCGCACGCTCAACTCGCTCAACAACCATAAGAGCATCTACCACCGGCGCCAGCGCGCACTGCCCGCCCTGCCCGCGCTGCCCGCGATGCCTGCGCAGTCGCAGCCGCAGAACCTCACCACGCAGGACCCCAAGCTCGCGCACAACATCGATTTCTACAAGTTCAAAGACCACTTCAACGTTTAATCTCAAATTATACAACCAATCGCAATATATTTTTGAATTTATCTTCTTTTTAATTTTTACTGTTAGATCATTTTAATATATCTTAGACGATTTATATTTTTAACTCGACCGAGGTCCTATTGTAAAAGTTGCCTATTGATTCTATTTACTACATTATTTGTTTAATCTGTGAACTTTAGAAGTGGATGTTGTTGCGGGGACTTACGTAACATCACAATTAGTTTTACGACATTCCAAACGACGAAAGGAGGGATGAAGTTGGACGATTTAACGTTTGAATTTTTGAGAATTGTTATCAAAATCGTGCCACTTTCACGGCCGCAAGGTGCAATACTGCGGTATGTGAAATATTCCTGATTTTTACACTATGTTAATGTGTGACAATAAGGCGAAGAGAAAAAATAATATTTTGAGAAAAGAGAAAAATCTTGGTGCTGTAAATTTATATATTAGGCTTAAATTTATAAAAAAAAAGAGAAACAGTGTTCGTTATAAGAAACAAAAGAGGCATATTGTTTGAAACATTGTGTTCATTTTCGGCGTTTTGCAACTTTATTTATTCTGTATTTTACCTTCATGATCTCACACTTAGATATTTATACGAGATTACTAAAAATCTATTTAAAGTTATTAAAAAAAAAATTATATACACAGATATATAATTGGCTAATGAGGCTTTCAAATTTATATTTTATTTAGGTGTTTTCTTTTTGTTCATTGACTAAGACTGAAACAATCGGAGAATACATAGCACCAATAGATGACAAGTTTCTTTGTAAATGACCCTCGGGCCATTGTCACTCAACACTCACACACACATACAATACAACCAATACAATACCAGTATACCAATACCAGTACAGAACCTAGACAGAAAGTAAAAATCCACCGAACAAACACATACCACAGAGCAAAATAATTTTCGCTTTTTTTTTCAAGTCGACGTAGTTTTCATTTTTTTATTTTATGGCTTCTCTTTCTAGTCGACTATATTTTGTCACTTACTATCTTTTTTACAATTTTTTTTTTGTTATATTCGATGCACAGACAGAAGGATTACTTAGCAAAGTAAATCGCAAAAGTGCCATTTAAGGAAAAGAATTATGGCTATTTTAATATTATATATGTTTTTTTATTTACTAAAGATGTTAATTACTTTTCAAGCGTAAGTTTTAACGCACACTTGTGTTCGTTTCTATTTTTTTTTTATTATTTTTTACTCGTTGATATTTCTTTTCACGTTTCTATATTTAAATTATTATTATCTGTACTCTTTTTGAACGGTTTTTTTTATTTACGTTACAAATTTGTTGCTATTTCGTTTTAAAATCGTAAGTAAATGACGCACTAATTATTAAAAAAAAATAATTAAATCGTAGATGATAACTATTAAATTGTAATAACTCTCAGTGTTAAATGTTCCTAAATTTGAACAGTGAATATTTTTTTTTCGTTTACGACGTCTCGCTTGCCATACCTACATAGTGTTTATCAAGATAATTACTATAGCAAACGGGCATTTTATATACTAGTCTAGATTCAGAAAGCTCATTTAAATATTACATAGATTATAAAAAAAAAATTACGATAATATTTTTCATTCGATGTACATCGCTTTTCTCTCGTCTCCTCAGCGCGTGTTACATAAACTTTGTGTTAGACAGTAACCTGTACAGCAAATTCCTTCCGTTTATAAGTAATAGTGCTTGTAGTAAGTCAGTGTCTCCTATATCTTCTGGATCTAGACTTTCGCGTTAATACTAATCCATATGTAGATTTGGTTATATAATATACATTATATGTTTTTCGTTACACAATTCTAATCTACAATTATAGTTCAATTGACACATCACTATATGTATCGTGACTCGTATTGTCCGTAAAACTATTGTTATTTTTCCTTTTTTTTTCATAGTAATAAGAAATTTTTAATCTAAGTGTAAATGTAAAACATAATTTATTGTAACTGATATACACTTTAAGTAATTATTAGTGCCTGCTTTACATAATTATGATTGTGTTTTTATTAAAAAAAAGACATATTTTGCGTAATCTTGTAAAAGAATTAGGAGTAGTGTTCGACACTTTGCCTAGAAGGTAACGGATCAATGCTAATATAATTTTAATAAGAGGCTTCCTAAAATAAAATTTAATGCTATGTGTTATAGGATTTATGTTGTTATTACTAGATGCATAAACGCTTAGCCATTACTCTTTGTTTAGTTATTTGATAAGCTTTATTATAATACGTTTAACTGATTGGAAAGACTAGTGATTTGGTGCTAAAACGGAACGTCGTTCGTGTTAGAAAAATTGTTAAGCTAAAACATTAAAAAAAAAACGTTGAAAAAGGAATCAAAATTATTTTTCAAATTTTTCGCAACATTCCGTGCTTCGAGAGAATGTTAAGTTTGTTTTGCAAAAAAAAATGCAAATTTTGTAAGAGGTAGAATTGTTGTTTTATTTTTCGTAATTTAGATAATAGTTTTTACTGTTAATTTGGGTTTGGGAATTAAGTTAGTTGACTATTTAGATGTAAGATTTATCTGAATCGTTAGATGTTAGCATCTACGTTACTTTACGATTACAGGGATGTGCTGCTGAGAGTGGCAGTACGATAATTATTTGGCTAATTTCTTTGTAGCTAAAAAGATCTTATGATGTTAAATTTTTTAAATTTTTTTTTTTGTTGATCAAAAATGATTTTGCCAAAAGTAATAAACGCTATAGACTGATTAGACTAAGTCCCCGTTTGAATTGTACACTATTAGGCGTATTCTCTAGATTAAAATTGTACAATTATTTACTAAATTAACTAGTGATTTTATATGATGAAAAAAAAAATCAAAAAGTCGGAAGCGTATTTCGGTATTTTATCAAAATTTCTTTTGTGATTTTTGGATCTTAAAATTTTTATTTATATCGTAGCTGCTAAGTTAACGGGATCTCAGAGGATCTTTTTGGTCCTCGTGGGTTTTAAAGGGCGATAACTACACCGTGTTCTAGGAAGCAGAACACATCCCTGTTGAAACTACATTAGTTAGGATCTTAGCAAGTTTAAGACTGTTTCTGTGACCTGTTTAAGTTTTTTTATTATCTTTCTAACTTGTCATGGTACGCGTTCGGTGCACGAGAGTGTACCGCGCGCAGTGTTCGATGTGTTCTTATACTTCTTGTTGGCTATTTTACCTATTTTATAAGGAATCTAAATTAATTTATTGGTTGTTGTATTGAAATTTTATTTTTTTCTTCTTAAATTATTATACTATACTATCTTTCGATATGTTTTTGTTGATAATTGGCACTTATATAAATAATGCAGTCCATTCTACTATTTTATTTCGAAGACGTGCCTAAATTGATTTTATTATTTTGTCTTCCATTCGTCGCGATGTTTTTAACCTATTGAAATGATGAAATGAATGTTTGTAACCATTTCATTTATTAATATTAGTATATAAATCTGTCATCGGCGACCTTTAATGGGCTCCACACTTTAACAAACTATGTTTATGTACATCTTGCTACATATATGTATAACCTAAATAGTTCTTTCCCCTTTATAATTTAAAAGTAAATACTTGACATAACTACTCATAAAATGTAATTGTAATCGTTAAACGGAACTTCATAAATCCTAATATTGATGATAATGGCGTTTTTAATAAAAACAAATATACAATGTCGATAGTTTTATTAACACATCCCTATTAATAAGATTTATGTATGAACTTTTCAGGCAAAGGTAGTTACCAAATGGCGCTTATTGTAGTATTATGTACTAGTGCACCGTTACCTACTTGTTTTATATTCTGGCAGCGCTTCACAAACCTGGTTTTTGAGCCTCGATATTTTTTCCCCGCAACTTCCGCATGTCATTTGTTCTAACACATCACCGCCCACTGTAGCTTCGCCATCATTTATATTTTATTTGTTTATTATTTCTTTATTTAATTTATTATTTTTTGAGACACTTTTTGTTAAATTTTTTTTCTTCGACATTAAGTTCAAATTAATTAGAGACCACTAAAGACTGTTAGGTTCACATGAGACATTTTGTTTGAGCGTCCGGGGTGCACCCCCATATTTGTTTTGTTTTTTTCGATTTGTTTGCAGGTAAAAAGTTATTCTCCTGTTCGCTTTGCGGGAAAGTGTTATGCTCAAAGGCGTCGCTGAAGCGGCATATCGCGGACAAGCACGCCGAGAGGCAGGAGGAATACAGGTGCACCATTTGCGAGCGTGTCTATTGCTCGCGCAACTCCCTGATGACCCACATTTACACCTACCACAAGTCGAGGCCGGGGGACACGGATCACATACGATTTTTTTAGTGACTACTCGGGCGGAGTTGGTGCGGCGCGCGGCGGCTCTCGGCTAGCAAAGAGAACCTCCAGGCCAACCCGCACCCGAGCGCCGTGCGTAACAGCACTCATAAAGGTTAGACATGTTTATAGACAAACTCCGGTAGGACACGTTAACGAAACAAACATTTAGATCTAAGGTCACATTTAAGGGTCCTTTTTATTATTTTCGTTTCGGTTTTTTCCTGATTAATTTTTTAAATATTTTTTTTTCCTTAATTTAAACCCCAAGCCGAAGGCCCCTTCCCATCGGGTGTCGCAGTTTTGACGTTGTTGTGTTGCTTGGAGCATGCTTCTATCATTTTTGTTATCACGTGTTCTGTGTCATTGTGGTTGAAAGACTTTCTATAAGACTTTGAATATATAAAACCTCGTGATTATTGTGTAGTTAGTCAATGTGTACAGTGCATATTATTAGTATTATAATTAATAATTATTAACCTCATACATATTAAGTACCTATTATAAAAGTATATTATTCAGATATGCCTTTGAATCTCGACCTGTCTCTTAACGTATCGCAAGGACTGATGATTAACACTATTGAACTTTCCGTTACATTGAGACAGTATAGATGTTCAATGGGAGGTCATTTTCAATTTGCAGCCGTGCCGCCCCTCCGCATGCCTCCGCCAACCGCCGGTGGTATCAACGAGCCGCAGGAGTGTCCCTACTGCCGCCGGACATTCTCTTGTTACTATTCATTGAAACGACATTTCCAAGACAAGCACGAGCAGTCGGACACGCTGTACGTGTGCGAGTTCTGTCACCGCCGGTACCGCACCAAGAACTCGCTCACCACGCACAAGAGCCTGCAGCACCGCGGCTCCAGCGGCATGCTCAAGCGGCTGCTCAAGACCTCAGCACTGCACGGCGCCCTCGCGCCCGCGCCGCACCACCTCTTCGACCTGGCCGCCGGCGACCAGCTGCCGCCCGGCCTGCAATGACCGCAGACCATGGCCTGAACCGCGGCCGACTCCGCCGCTCACGCTGCCCACGCCGCTCGCGGCGCCCACGCGCTCGCTTTCCGATACCCTCGCCTCGCCGCGCCGCGAGGGTCTCTGAAACGCGCTACTGGACTCGGACAAGAAAGGGATAGCATATATGTGCAATATACGGACAATGCCAAAACTATGCAGGATGATGATGCATTCTAATGTTTAGTTGTGTATTATAAAAGTAGTAAAATATTGACTTTAGTTGTAAAATTACATGAACAGTATTCGTGCCCGGCCGCCGCGCCGCCGCGCCGCCGGCCCCAGTCGCCAGTGCTCGCTGCGACCGTCGCGACGTGCGGACTTCGTTCCGCGGACGACTCACGAGGTTCGGCCATTTTCTTGAGGAAAATTTCAGTGTTCAAAATGACAATGTAAATCAGAGCAATACTAAAGTATTAATATTTCTAGTACTGCCAAAATAATGCCAACTGTATTCTAAAGAAAAAAAAATACATTTTTTAAAAACAAAATTTTCGAAAAGTATCTAGTGTCAAATTAGATTCGTTATCTGTACAAAAATGAACGTACAAATTTTAAACAGTAATTTTTAAAAGAGAAGAGATTCAAAAGAAATATTTTTTAAGAAAACTTTTTTCGGATCGCCAAATCTAAATTTAAAAAAAATACAGATTATTTAGAGAATAATAACCAAAATTTTTAGATAAAAAGAAATAAAACAAAAAAAAAAGAGTTGTTGAAAAAATTTAAAGACTTCTTGGAATCTGATTATGAAAGTACAAAATTGAACGTCTGATCACTATTTGTAATCTATGTGCGATTTGCTTCTATATTATTTACCTATGGATATATTCATGAAGACAGTTTCCCGCCTTCGGCAAATGTCACAAGACGCTACGTACAATTTCATAACATCTTTCCTCCTATAGAGTTGAATCGGCTGTGCCAAGAAATTTAATATTTAAACGTTTATTTATACAACAGCATCGCCTTTGCGCACGAAACTGGCTTCGTTAATATAAACTTTAAGGCAATTAGGATTATCGTGATTGTATAAGTAGCCGTGCCTTCGTCTTCGCGCCATACATATTGGTCTGAAGGAGTCTCCGAAGCGGGAAGGAATGTGCTTACAGTTGGCAAACGATAGGAAATCTGTCAAATTTGACGTAACGGAGCGGGAATATTTCTTGGGGTTGCCAGTTCACCGGCCTCCCCGAGATACAGGGTTGAGGCAAGTCGAGAGAGAAATGTGCGTGGGTCTTCGAAAAGCGGTTATTAAGTCGACGATCGTATACGTGTGCATGATTACAAATCATGAATTTAATAAAGTAAACATTTCTTCTGTATAAATTTTATGTAGGCATTAGGTATTAATTAATATAATTATATTTAATCTGTATCCATTTTGGGATTTCTCTCTATGAGTGTATAGTGGTTCTTATTTAAATGTCGACCAACGTAGCGGACGTCTCGTTATTGAAAATTTATTAGATTATTATTATTATTATTATTATGATATTATTCTCAAAATTCTTAGGATCGACCATAAGATGGCTGCAGATTGTATAAAAATATTTTTATTTACTTATAATCGTAGGAAATTGCTTGGGTACCGCATTCGGAATACATATTACTATATACATACATATCTCTCCAGGGTGTACACTAACAATAGAAGTAAACGAAGAAGAAAAAGAAGGAAA
>DWHV01000193.1:0-13437 GCA_018248035.1 Papilio joanae | reverse complement strand
ACCCGATTTTGACTGCCGCACCAGCGAGAAGTCACGCTTTGGGCCTATCCTGCCTCAATCCGCAGTTAACGTGTTAAAGAAGATGAAAGAAATGACAAGATGTTTTTATATAATTGTGTAGTAGAAACGTACGGTAAAAATGATTATTCTAAACGAACGTGCAAAATTGAACGTCAAATACAGTAATGCAAGAGTTCTTCACCGTCGTCATATTTATTTACCATATTTTTAGTATCCACTTTGAACAAGATGAAAGCTGTCTATGACAGATTATTTATCACTAATATTGTATTACAAAGTTTCTATATATCTTTATTCAATAACTACTTTCGTTAAAGTGAATTTACTAAAACTATTCTATCAAAAACAAATCCTAGTTGTAAATAACATGTTTGTCTAGTATTTATATGTATAATTCTGCATTGTATTTGTAGTATACTTAGTAGATTAAGGTTTAATTTAAAACAACTTATGACATCATAGTCACACGACGTGTTAGCTATTAAGCCGCCCACGACTATATTCCTAAGTGATACATTGTTCGTCTGTTATCAGTCCATGTGCTTTTTACAAATACGTTTGATTTTTTAAAAAGATACAACCGGACAAAGGTTTTTCTGATGATATGTTACTGTGACTGTTGCCTGTCAGAGATTCTGAAGAAAAGAGAGAATTGATAACGTAAAGATATAGGGAATAAAGTAAGTCAAATAATACGCAGCGGTATTTATGAATCCGTTATAAAAAAAGACGTATGGGAGAATTAAAGCTCCTAAAAAGAGTAAAAAAGTTAGCGATGTCATATCTACTGCTCTCCCAGACAAAGTGTATTTGCTAACAAGCGATTCTATAACGAAGTTCAAAAATGTATTGAGCGGAAAATAAGTTTCGTTAAGTCACGTAATTGTCACGTGTTGGTTTGTCTGCATTTTTACGGTCTTCTCTCAATAACCACTTTTTGCTTTGGAAAAAGCAATTAAAAATCGCACGTTATTTGCGGCGTTACTTTTTTTTGTTCGAATACTAAATAAATATGTTCGTTATCAGGAAAATTTTATATTGATTAAATTGCCTTTTACAGTATATAGATCGGATAAATGGTTTAGAAGATATTATGATCACAAACAATATGTGTAAAAATCACCTCGCGGGCCGGGGGTGGCCGTTTTACAAGGTTTTTACATCAACGGGAATAGTACTGTTCTGATAGAAAAGGACTTTGCCACCCGAATGAAACCGGGGCGAGTCGCTAGTTATTATTATAATCAGATCAGTATTTTAAAACATTAAAAGGTAATTTTACTTTTAGAACATTATTATGAATTTTAGTTTAATCTGCAAAAATTATTAACACAATATAATGTGTCGAAAATATACAATTTAGCGAGTCACATGTTAGACTAATATTCCAGATTTCATTGAGATACGAAAGCTGTGAAAATTGAATTCACAAACTAGATTTCGTACAAAAGAATAACGTTTTTACCTGCGTTGTTGAATAAATTGAATGAGCCAATTCTCTTGATTTATACGACGAATAAACTAAAGATTTCAATATTTTCACGGCTCTCTGTGAGATAGTTTAATATGTAAAGTGGTATAAGAATAGAAGACGTCTCACGAGACAATTGAAATAAAGAACAGGGAAATATGATATACTTCTTGAGACAGTATTTTTATACAGTTATTTTGAAAGCAATGTACAATATTTCAAGAGTAAAGTGTGACACAAATATTTTAAAAACGTTACATTATCTTGATGTAATTTCTTTATAATGTGTTATCATTTGTTTGAATACGCTTTTAAGGTTCACCTTCATGTAAACAAACACACGTTAGGTTTTGTGCGTGACAAGGTTAAAATCAAGCAAAACCTAAGGTGCCCATCATTATAGCAACACGCAACGCCATCTATGGGTCTGAATGTACGTTTACCTGTTCAAGGTGATGAGTGCGATGCTCAGCAGTGATACGCCGACATTGCCGTATCGTAGGAACGGCACCAGCTTGCACAGCGCGCCCCCGTGCGACCACGTCCGCGTCCAGAAGCCGGATATGGCGAACGGAAGTACCATCGCGCAGAATAAAAAGTCCGCTATGCAAAGACTGGAATATAAAAATTAAACAGTTAAACAGTTTTGCTTGCTTTAACGATACAAAAGCCATTCAAATAGGTGTTTATTTAAATAGAATAACTATTGAACAGAACGAACACAGGGTTCAAAGAAAAACTTTTTGTAAGTTCTTCACACACTATGAATCGTATTAAATTTGAAAATCCCTAAACTGATATTGTTTAAATAAATCTAATTCCAAATCATTGTTCCAATAATCCTTTGTCTTATTCAAGAATGAAGACGGGTAAATCGCACAGGCTTACAAATGATGGGTTATTCTGCGCTGTAAGCCGATAGCAGAGCATTTAAGTGAAAATAACATTGAAATTGAAACATTAATTTCCAGTGGTGTAGAAACAATGTTCGTACCTTTAATAGAATTCCATGTTATGCTAATTGAAATTTGATGTGCAATTACAGAAGTCTCAGTTTAAAACAATTTATATGTATATTTATAAATAGGTACCTTTTTAGAGTTATTAACTTTATTGTTTATAATAAGAGGGATGAGGGAGACAAGGAAAAGAAGTTGAAGAATTCATTGTACATTGGTTAATATAGAGATATCAGAATAAAAATTCTTTAAGCACTAAATTAGACAGATAAAGAGTTTTTTTAACTTTTAATAATGCATTTTTTTTTTTCAATATGAAGTGTACATGGAAGTAGATAGGAAGATATTTTTATGTTTCATACCTTATAATAAAGGCGGCGGCAACATTTCTTACTTTTGGGCACTTAATGAGTGCGACAACGGTCAGTAGATTGCCAAATAATCCAATTACCATAATAAATCCTGTGACCACCGCGGCAAACGTCAACAGACCCGGAGAGAACCTAGAATATTAAAATAATTAATTCTTATATGTACAAACATTCAAGGCAACTAAATGTAAAAGAGTACAACTATACCAACGGAGACATGGAACCTAATAATAGACACTTAATGATTATTAAAAAAAAATTAAAACACGATTGACTTCAATACACCTCATTAATCGAAATCGGTTCAATCGTTTAGACTACAAGCGGTGAAAATAAATAAATGTAGTAGCTTTCATAATTAGATTTACATGTTTAGAAAATCCAACATAGATAAAAGATGTGAATTTCTTAGAACAAAATATTTGAATATCAATTAATGAACATAGTGAAAAGAACCACAAAAGGTGCTATTGAATATAAAACATTAAGTGCAGCTGTTTTGTTTTTCAATAGAGCTTTTAAATGGGAGCGGAAATCTTTTGTGCGTTGACTGAGTGCCCTAACAGTCTAGGTCTCAACAATAAATCAGATTATATTACTATTGAAATCAACATTCAGTATATAACAAAAGGAAAATGTTAGTTGTTTAATATTTTACTTCCCACTTTTTTTTTACGTTATTTCAAACATGACTAATTCGGGTTATTGAATTTTTCTTAGAATTATTAACAACGATTAGATTTTTCTCAAATAATTAATAAAATTAATATTTTGTTTTCAAGAATGGTAAATAAATAAACTCCATTTTTGAACACAGGATATCTTGTGTTTCACCAATTTTATTCGTTCACCAACTGAATAAACGTGTGCACAAAAAAACGCGATAGCAAAAAACCTTTGTAAGAGATACAATGCAGGTTTTTACATGGATAAATTGCCAACATTCATTTGAAGCTTTAAAAATGTAGGATGAAATACGATGAATACGCACTTCTCTTAGGAATAACAAATGATAGACTCAAAAGAAACCTAGAAAGTTTTAAATTATTATTTACTATAAAAAAATATTTTGCGCCTAAAATTTAACGCATTGCTTCAAGGGGAAAGTAAAGTAAAGTAACATATGTCTTTGCAACAAAGGTTAACAAATTCTATTGTGGACCTGTAGCCTAAATTAAATAGATTTTTTTTAGAAAGATAGCATTTCATATGTATTCTTCCCTTCTATCTTCGTAGCGTCATAAGATTATAGTCAGACAGGCTTATTTATTTTAAATTAATAATTAACTAGTGTTTGCAGCGTTTAATTTGGACTATTGCATACAATTTTGTAACTTACTTCGATAGTTCGCTCGGTCGCACACTAGAGGTCGCATCGTCGGTGATATTCAATATGTCCATTTTATACCTGAAAAAAATAATAATACATTAATATTAAAGGAATAAACCTGTAATTTATTTACATCAAGTATCCACACGTTTTCATGATTAACACACTATAAGGAAACATATTCTGTTCTCCGTTTTATCCCAAAAGAATGAAAGGGATAACGATATGTTTTGTATGTTTGCTTTCAGCTGTGGATAATCGGTAATATTGCGACAATTACACTATAATTGTCTATTTGGAGGATGACGTCTTTAATAATAATGGATGCATAATTCAGATATAATATTACCAGGACAATTTACTGCAACCTTTTCAATTACGTTTCGGTCAAATTACGACAGTCCTGAGTCATAGTTGAATCATATATAATTTTGTTAATATGTCGGAATACTAATTAACGTAGTTAAGCTTAAGAGGCAAGGTTACGTCAATTTTGAGCCATGTTGTTCAATCGAGTAATAAACCAATAAATCAGAAAATCTTGGAACTCTTATCATCACTTGTGACTACTAGTCACGCTATAATTTGTTGTGTGAGAAGCAAATTTAATGTATTTCAATTGATCTCGCCTTGTCAAGTAACACAACTATAAGAACTATATCTTTCTCTTTTCTGTATGTTGGTAAAATGTGATTAAAGACGCTACATTAATGCATACTATGCTTTTATTGAAATCTACAATGCGGTCAACATAACCCTTTCAATGCTACAGGCATTGTAAAAATTCGTTACGAAGCATGACGAAATTCTAAAGCCACTCCTATGTCCAGTCGACCAAGCGTACAATTGTTAGTCGGAGTTTCACCGTCATGTGTCAGCGAGCGCGACCAATCAACAACAAAAGAATGACACTCTAGCATCGGATGTATCCATTTATGTCTAGCGTAAACATATATACAAAGAATCTTTATAAACAACTCCACTAAACTAACATCAATGACAAGGAAATAATGATTAAGATAGAGGAATGCGTTTTATAAATTCAATTCGAAATTTCTTTATCGAATTTCTAATTGCATCAACGTAGGACAATACTGCAAGGTTCAAATATTTGGCCACAGCCCAACCAATCAGCGTGAATTATCATAGCATATTTTCCAATTTATATATGTTTTTATGGCCCAACTATTCAGTTAATCGTAGTTTATTGAACCAAAGTAATCTAACATTAATTTTCCATCAAATTAAACTTCGCTGCCAAGGCAATTTTTTTCCCTCCACTTTTATTTGTTTCTTCAAAATTTTATTGTCTGATTCGGACAGTAAGCACTTTCATTAATTCTAAGCGAAGACACCGCCGAGTATTCTCCAGCAATTAATGACCGAATTTGGCAAACAGATGCCTTACACTAACCCAAGTGCCAACTGGGCTAATACTTTTGCAATCCGAGCAATAAACTCCCTTGATCCTGCGGGAACTTTGAATTAATTTTAAATCTTTGTTGAATTTTAATCTTTATAGTTTGTCGTCCTAGTTTAACTTTAGTTTATCTGGCGACACACCAAAGTATGTTAAGAATGAACTAAAAACTTTTTGCTAATATTTTTTTGTGAAGTTTTTTTTTCCTAATGATAAGCATTTATTGTTTTCTATTACAATATGTAAAATAAACGATTACATTAAGTTATTAATAGCATTGTTTTTCTATATCATTGGTCAAAAATATATGACAACCAGATAACATGTTTTAAAACAAGAGTTTGGAATTCACACTAAGATTGAGTGATATAAATTCAAAATGTGGTTGAATAGTCTTTTACAACATCTTAGAATGTAATAATTTGTAGTTAAGTGATAACTTGTTTATTGGATTTCAAAGTTGTATTTGATTCAGTTGCATTGCAGTTGAAGCGATATGTAAGTACAAGGTTACTAATTAACTTGAGAGAGCGCCTTGTACGGGGCAATTGTTTGTAGAGCCAATTTAAAACATTTAGCGCTCGCTGCACGAATTAGTACGGTGTGCAAAGAAAATACTAACATCCGCTATCTAGGTTAGATGTTACATCAAAAATGCAGTTTCATTAATCTTGTATATGTTCATGTAAGTAATTTAGTTCGATTCTAAGCGATGGTTAAGTTAGTTTAAGTTTTAAATAAGGAATTTTAATTTGTAAATTTATCCGACAAATGTTTCGAACAAATGAACTCCCTTGTTATGTTTCAAATTATTTAAACATTGTTGCGTATGCCACAAAAAGGTACAAGCCTTTCGTTAACACAATTCAGCTACAATTCTATTTCGTTAAGTACAACTGAAATTGTTTGGTCAAATTCATCACAGTCGATAATTAATTTTTGGTAAACGATTCAGCAAAATTTTCAATTTTTATCACATTCTTAGGGAATGGTTCTAAAAAGACCTCCAATCTAAATTAATGAACCTTTTTGTGTCCGATACACCTGTTCTCCGAGGAGCGATCAAACGACGATGAACTTCGCCAAATTATTGCCATTAACGAAGATAAATGAAGTGGTATTTTTAGACCTCATGCTACTATTGTGAACGCACCTTAATTTAGAATTAAAGGAACCATTTTAACCGGGGCAATAACCTTCGGTTTACCTTCCTGAAAATAAATTTCCTGGTTGTATACATTAAATATTAATGACATTGTAAAAATGTTACATTAAGTTAATAGAAGATCTATTTTAAATAATATGAGTTGAGATATAAAAAATAAATTTATATTCAATTTACGAAATTGGAAAATTTACGAGTAAAACATTTAACATCTGTGTATATTAAATTGATAGACGAAGAAAACTATGAAACATGTAATGTGTGTTTTTACCGTTGGACTGATCGATCAGCCCAATGGGATTTTGTCCCGTTGGACCTATTGAGTCCATATAATCAAAAATATATTCCCATTGGGCATTCATCAGGCTGATAGTGCCAACGTGATTCACTTCACATTACAAACACCTTATTTATATTTCAAAAACAAAAGTGCCTCTAACTTTTTGACAATTCTCAGATTGTAATATGTTTTTGTAAGTTAATAAACATAATAATTGTTGAAGTCAAACAATTTAATTTATAACACAAACACCAAGAAACTATTAGTATTAAATACTTTGATATAAGCTCATCAAATGCGTTTAATCCGAAGCGATGAACTGAGAACTCTCACAGTCCCTCTACAATATCTGTGAGTGAGTAAATTACTGCAGATTGTTGCTCCAGCGGGAATGCGAAGGTTAATTATTAGACCACAGTAATGTGGCACAGTGGACCATTGTTAACAAAATACGTCGGCTAATATATCTTCGACGATTGCTCTTATTAATATGTAATTCAACCTTATATTTGCATTATAAATAATTAATAAATAGACTAAAATATATACTATTCAGTTGTATTCATCGGAACAAAATTCTGCTTATGTTTTATACTTTTACATTTTTTGCCAAATGAGTTAAGGTTTCTAGAAAGTTCTAGAAGGTTCTAGTACTGGGTTTAAGCCTAGCAGCAATATTTGTGGAAATCGCCATCGTATCAAGGCCCACAGTAAAGAGTACGATTTTTAAATATTATGTACATCTGAAAGTTCTTTAATGTGCTTTTGGTTAAGAAATGTTTGGTGCGAGTGTCCTCAGAGCCATATTTGTATCATAAATATCATATTAATTAGGACATGGAAGTAGTTAATCTCAAGCAAGATAGTTTGTAACCAGTTCCAGAGACCGTTGCACTGACAATTAACTAATTTAACACGACAAATGTTAAGTGGATGACGCTCATTGTCTTCAATGAAGGAAGCGCCCACGGACATTTAACATCCTCTTCAAGACAGACGATCGAAATTAATCTTAATAAAAGAGCAAAAATATTTTATACTCTTTAAAATGTTAGTTAAATCATTTGTACCTTATTATTTTAATTACGCAATTTCAAACAAAAATAGGAAGAAAGAAATAATAAAGTTCACTATCAAATCTATGATATACTAGCTTATGCCAGCGACTTTGTCCGCGCGGAATTAAAAACTTGCTAAACAACCGTGTGTTCTTCCAGACAGTGTTCTACATATTTCTTTTATGAATAACCTTTTGCCTATTTCACAGTAGTGCTTTCATTTCAAATTAATACCGAAGCTCTACTATAATGTTGCAGTTTCTGGAAAAAAATATTTGCAGCGTAAATAAAATCCGTACGGAGAATTGTTCTCGGATCTTTCTTTCGTTAAATTAAATCTCATTAAATTTCAAAGCGACTGGAATGAATTTACTTTGGGGCAAATTTTATTTCCGGACAATCTTAATAATCTTACTATTTTTAGAATCTAATAATCTTATTACACTTGGTTTTTTTCCCTCATTAAATCTAATGGAAAAAAAAAGTCTTTTGTTTTTTTTTCTTTCATAAATTTTTAAATACTTTGAATAACAATTTAACATTCTTTTCTGATATTAATTTTAAATAAGCTGCAAAATGATGATTATTTAGATCTTTGGAGATGGAAATAATACGTTTCCGTTAGAACTCTTTATGTGATCGATGGGTCACATTTACTTTACAAATTGGATCTCTGGTTACTTTTAAATCGGTAGAGTTTTTCTTTATTTTAATTGAACCCAATTTCTGTAATACTTTGTATTTTTAGAAGGCTAAACATGAATAACAAATAATAGGGCTCGCGTAAATATTAATAAACAAAAATTCAAATTCTGATTTCAACTTCGAAATATTAAATACTATCCTAGAATACATACTATTCCAGTATATAAAATATAACCTATCCTAACGTAGAATATAATATGAATGAAATCATTATGGAAGTTGTTTGGTACAATCGTGTTCAAATATGTCGTAGAGCGAGAAAATGTTGGAACCCTAATTTATCTCTCCTTTTGTAGTAGACTTTGAATGGTCTAGTCCAATAGTTTCCTTTTCTTGTTTATAGTCTTGGATCTTTGCTTCTGCGTACATAGGGCTGTTCGTTTATTCAACCTCCGCAATAAAAGGAGCCAGACAGACCTATTAAATGTTCATGCTTCAACCAATATTGAGTTCATTCGCCTCTGTCCCTTTTATTCACACTATAATGTATTATAAATTATTTGACAAAATTTAAATTATTTTTAAAGAACGTTAACTTATAACGTTTGTTTTCTTCAAAAGCAATTGTCATAACTTCAATCAGTAAAGGTATTCTTTTTTCAGAAATGTTTTTCGTTACTAAATTCGTTTCGTTTGTGAAACTTATTTGATATTTGTAATGTTGTTAGAATTTGGTAAATTGATTTAAGAAATAAACAGGACTTATAAAAATATCTTAATGCCGTAGGCATTGCTATCACAGCATTGGTATTGCTATTTTTATTTTTATTTTTCACTAAGAGCCGTCATATGCGAACTGCGTCGTTCTTCAATATTAGTTCTTCCTATTAATACTCTACATATAAAGTTAATTAATTTTTCTTTCCAGCCAGCATTATATTAGCCTTTTTCATAATATTTAATGAGTTAATTTTCTATTTCTTGATAACTTTTCTATCTTGCATTAATGAAACTCCTAAGTTCGTTTTAAAGGTAACTATGTCTAGGTAAGTATTAGGCCCTGACTTTCAGCTTGAGTTCATCAGACCTTAACCTACTACCATCGAGCGGTTATATTTGTGGTTATCCGCAAAATAAATATTGTTCAATGCAAAGTATCATTTCTATGATAAAGAGTAGCAATGTTTTAACGCCAGATTTGTTTACAATTAGAACATCTACATCTAAACATCTGAACTAACAAATAATAACTTTACTCAGGTATATCTCATGCGGGATTTTGAAAGTCATGTGTACGTTTCTTAATTTATTTATTTATACGTCATTTTGTAAGGAAAATTTATTTTCGGACGCAAATTTCGAATAATATTTAACTATTGAATTCATATTTAATGGCGTTATTGTGAATTTGTTCTGACGTATTATTTGTATAGGAATACGTTGCTATCTCTGTCTTTTTCGAAGGTAAGAGGGACGTCGATATGTTGTTCTACATGTGTCGTGGTAGTGGAAACACAAGGTGACACAGCCGGCGCCGTTCACTGCACGTTATATCAATATAAAATGAACTTATTAACTCTAAAGTTAATAAGTTCATTTAACCTTTAAACAATTTTAATTTAATTAGACGTCATACTAAACCCGCTTTCGGAATATTAATAAACTGTTTTGCGAAGACAAAAGATGATTGAAAGGTTTAACAAAATAATTATTAAATTACTTGGAAAAAAGCGACATATTTTACTTTTCTTTTTCCATTTAATATTTTTCACAATTTATGAGTTATTCATGTCTTAGTTTATGATAAAGAACCTTATCTCTACTCAAGAGAGAAACGCTCACAGTTTGATTACTTATTATACATCTCCCTCGATGATTTCAAACTGAACCATATTATCAATCTGGTAAATTATCAATGGTAAAACTCTTTAAAGTAACATAATCTCGAGATTTCTCCGAACATATGCAATCACGATCGAACGATAAGAAACTTATTTGTCAGTCATCCTATTTCCTAATAGCACGTGGGACTTATATTTCCCGATACTCTGATGTTAGAAATTCTTTGAGACTCTATATTGACTTAAAATTAAGTATTTGCTAAAGAAATAAGATGCAATATATTTATCTACAATGTTTAGGTATAATGTTTGAAATGTTAATGCATATAATAAAAAATCTAACCCACAATAATTTTATTATCTTACTATATCTTACTTTAATATTATAAATGCGAAAGTTTAGATGGATGAATGTTTGTTAGAAGGTATCTCCAGAACGGCTGCATAGATCTCGCTGAATTTGGCATAGATGTAGTGCATAGTCTGGAAGATTTTTTTAATTCCGCGCTGACGGTCTTGGGCAAAAGCTAGTAACATTATAAATGCGAGTATTATGATGGATGTTTGTTACTAGATATAAACAAAACGGCTGTTTAGATCTCGATAAAATGTGGTATAGGCTTAGTACACAGTTTGGAAGAGTAAGTGTTCAACAAATCTTATTGAAATTTAGCACAGATATAGAACATAATCTCGAGTAACACATGAGATTCACCTTTTTTTAATTCTGTGCAAACGAAGTGTCGGGAAAAAGCTAGTGATATACAAATAAAATAACAAATTGGCCTAATTATATCTCTATTAAGTTGTGATATAATAATGTTTATTAAATAACATTTATTATAATGAAAATGTAAAAAATATGTTACCGTCTATTAAATTGATGACGTCTTTCAAAATCGTTCGAGGAAATGTAATCGATGACAGAAATTTATCTTGAAAAAAATATGAGTCACCGAAACTGACTAATGCGGTGGCTGGTGCCGACATTTTTCCTCAGAGAGGCAAAAATTGACAGGTAGTTATAGCTTAAAGGCGAGTTTTCATGGTACATTATAATGCGAAGGGTTGACGACTATCAACGAAGTGAGTATGCACTGTAGAAATGCATTAATTAATACAATTTTATCTCTGTTTTTCTCAAAAAGAATAACAGGGATGATATTATCTTTTTATAATAATTTTATATAAAGAAAACCTACAACGACTCAAAGTTTACAGTTACCGACACGCAATTTTGACCTACAGACACGAAGTTGTCCGCTTTGTAACAGACGATGTTTCCGCGTTGAGTCATGGACAATTCACAACTATGCACCGTGCAAACCTAACTTAACGTAGTAATATTTCTTGGATTCGTATTCGAGCAAGTTCGATTTTCGTCCTTAATTTATCGTCTTATTATCTTACAACTGACCAAATGAGGACTGAATCATGAATTGATTTGTTAAAATGTGTTGAATGAGACAGATTGAATGATTTATCTTCTCCGAAACGACTTTATTGAAATTGAACCAGCTGTTATATGAATGGATTGATTTGATCGTAAAATTATCACAAGGACTTTAGTACTAACGTGGTCGTTATATTCAATTGTTTAGGTTATGCGATTTTTGTGTGATAAGCAAACCGAAAATTCATTTATCTTGTATCAAGGTTGTTCAAAATTAGGTCAACCTCTTGAATGTTGACCTTTTTTTTAAATAGTAAGGTTTCTAGTAAAAATGTGCATTGCACTTCAATAATACAACAGACTATTTCAATGCCTTCCAAGCGAAGAATCTTTCAATTTTGCAATATGTAACTACGAGAACGCGCTATGAATCTTACGCAATACAGAGCATGACAAATTTAATTAATATTCTAATATGTAGTCATTCATGGTCGACTAAAGTCAATGATTTGTAAGATTGCTTTGTCTCTATAAAAATATATGCATTCGAAATTACTCTTCCATACATGCGTTCAATAAAGGCGAGTACATAAATTAACGTTCAAAACCTTTCTATTCATGTACATGAATGGACGGAAAGTTATGATGACTAAAATCCATTGTTGTTGGACGCGTACTTTTAAATTCCTTAGAATTGAATGTTTTATTTAACCACTTAATATTATAAATATTTAGTTTGGTAAATGAAAATGTTGTAACTAAAATTGAATTTTGTATGCTTCGGTTCGGATATATTGAAAGATAATACAAAAGTTGTGACAAAATGGCATTGAATCAAATTTCATAATCTATCTATATATATATAAAAGAAAGTCGTATTAGTTATACCACTATTTATAACTCAAGAACGGCTGAATCGATTTGACTGAAAATTGGTGTGCAGGTTAGCTTAGAACCAGGAAAAAGGACATAGGATAATTTTAACCCCGTTTTCTATTTTTTATTCTGCGCGGACGGAGTCGCGGGTAAAAGCTAGTCTTATACATATAAAAGAAAGTCGTCTTAGTTACACTATTTGTAACTCATGATCGGTCAAACTGATTTAGCTGAAAATTGATGGGGAGCTAGCTTAGAACTAGGAGACGGACATAGGAACTTTTTTATCATATGTGCTTTTTTTTTTATTCCGCGCAGACGGAGTCGCGGGTGCATAGCTAGTGGCATATAAAGTAGGATTGGGAATTGTGTAGATATCACGTAAACGTGTAAATTCACTATTGCCATCTCTGTCATTCTCATTGGAAAAAATCGAGATAACAATATTTTTCATAGTACTTACTTTCTTTGTTTTCTATATCGTTTGTATTATTTTGTTTGGAATAAATGATCACTAATACAAGTCCCTGTACGTATCATGTTTTCTATTTTGTTTACTGTTTATTATTCATAGAATAACTTTCCCGATAGATCCGAACTTATGCCT
>DWHV01000192.1:0-13445 GCA_018248035.1 Papilio joanae | reverse complement strand
AATACAGCATTAATCCTTATCCATTTAAGTACCTTAAATAAATTGTGCATTTATTCTGTAGTAGGTATATTTTGCATGGCACCCGTGCGAAGCCGGGGCGGGTCGCTAGTTTACAAATAAAATGAAGAAACGAACTGCACTTAGCATAAAGTGTAGGTATTTTTTAATAATTTTATATTTTCCTTTGCGGTTAAGACGCATATATGATATACCTAATTTTAAACATCTTGTAATAAAATATTCATAGCGAGCTTTTATTGGTTTATGATGGTTATAATTACACGTAAGTTTCCTCAACATTACTGTAAAGTTGTATAATTTATAACGGGTTCGCCATTTTATAGCACGTGATGTCTTATCAGATGTACTCGTATCTTTCCTCAAGTAGCAAATTACTTCAAGTTCGTGTTGAGGACATTAATTTAACAAATAGTAAATAGACAATGTATTTTACTAGTGATTACTATCTCGTAATATAACATAAAACAATAGCTTGGCTCGTCCAAGTTAAAATTTCAGTTTAGCAAGAATCGATTTGAGATTGGTCCAATATTTTAAAACGATGTTATTATTACGGTTACTTACACCTCGGTCCGCGCGAGATTCGCCGCTAGAGATCACCAGCAACATTAAGGGACTGCTGGGGTTCTTTGGCGAGCTGGGCTGGCTGGAGTAACCTACAGCCTGCCTTCACGCAAAATACGCGTTTGTCGTGGAGTTGCGGAAAACTGAGCCCCTACTACTAACTACCTAACTAACTACGGTTACTTGAACAGTATTGTTAATTCTTACTATTGTTTTAAAGCTACAATAATAAGAATATGGAATAAAGAATAATAGATAAAGGGTTTTTCTACGAAAATTGCCTTAAACACTTCGAGGAATAAGAAATCGAATGGCGCCCACACGACGTTTCTTACAAAAGAACATATATATACATCACAAATGTATGTGTTCATACATACTAACGTACACGCAAAACATTATCCTCCAGTTAGTAAGGCAAAAGTACGTATCTCAACAAAATAACAACATAGTTACAGTTTAATACATAGTTTATACATATAAGAGTCACGTTTCAGCAATTTTAAGTTGTCATTTCATAAACCTTCACAGTGTAGATCATTGATAAGTGAAACTGTTTAATAATATTCAAAACCCGAGTCTTGTGAGGCCAATTAGGGCATTTGCATATGCGTATTTAAATACGTATACGAAATCAGAGGAATTTGTGTGTGATATAAAACCAGCTTTAGACCAGATAATTATATCTCCGTTGCCAACTACTAAAATTTAAGTGCTTTTTTAACATATCTAACCGTGAGTTCCTGAGAAGAAAATCTCCGTTTAAAACATATTGTTATCTCTGTTTTGTCAAAGATAATGTACTGGGTTGACTATTTTTTATACAGAGATTTTGATCTCAGAAACCAACGGTAAGTCACAAGATTTTTTTCACAATTTGCGTTCTTTGGTATGATAACTTCATTCCCTTTGAAATTCCTTTTTTTCTAAAATTCGTCTAAATACTCGCGAAGACAATCTAAGGACCTAGAAAATTTGCGAGGAAATTCGTGACGTAATCGACAAAACTTGTATTAGATTTGAGCAGCATCCCCGATAAATCTAAAATTAGGCCTTCGTCACGCACATTCATCACACTGTGTGGTCGCGCTGTCGTGGTATTTCACCGGTCGAGCCGGCCCATTCGAAGAACAGATGGCGCTGGTGTCTCCCATTGTTAGATGACATTACCGCAGATGTTTATAATAACAACGTTCTGTCCTTTTAATGAATAAATTAATCAGCGATAAGAATATATTTAAGAAATTACTTTTAGAGGACAAAATTCTTGTTTTATCCTCCACGCTATTGCTCTGCTTGATAGACTTTGCAATATTGTAGCGGATAATTGTACTGAATTGCGAATTGTTAATTAAATGAAATGCGGAAAATTCCTTATTACAAAGTAATAACTTCAGCTTAAAATTAAACTAAGAAACAATAATAATAATAATTTGTAGTAGTAATAACAGTTAAACGATAAATAAATAGGCCCTGGGTTAAATGTCAACATTAATTGTGTAATTATTTTTGTAGCGTGCATTTATGTAATACTAGCTGCCGCCCGCGACTTTGTCCGCGTGATACACTATCTTCGGGTAGCATTTTAAATGTCTTAATTATTTTACTTAAAATTATAAAATATAACAACAACATTTATTATTAAAACGGCCATTTAATTTGCCGAAATAGCGAAGGAACCAACGATAGTTGCAGATGCGTTGCCCACCTTTAATCGATGGAGGAGGGGAAGCACAGAAATAGAATATTTTACCTTCCTATACGTTCATTTCACCTTCAAATCCAATTTCCAGTTCTATCCACTCATATTGTTATCTCTAACTTATATAGAAACGGCTAAAACAAGCCCGCCCCCTCAAGACGCGCCCTAAGAGCGCAGGCGCGCAGTGAGCGACGGGCCGCGTCCGCGAAATAATACCAGTCCCACTCACCCTGATGAAGGGCCCCCGAAGGGCTCGAAACTAGTCGGTGACGACACCAGATATATAGACGTGAGTGTTTTAGCCGTTTCTATATAAGTTAGTGATAATGTCTCACGAAAGTTTGAATAATTTAATAATAGGGTAATGACAGGGATGAAGATATGTTCTATACAGATATTTTGATCTCGGAAACCAACGGAAAGACAAATAAGAAGCAATTAGTATGACAATGTAACAGACTTTTATGGAATGTCATCATTATGATTATTTATATGTATTACCAGTTTTATGTAGACATGTTACTGTGGTGTTTCGACTGCTGTGAAACATGTATTGACTTGGTTGTACACTGTCTTTGCAAAAAACAGTGACGACAATGTGTTAATATATATATTTATGCAGTCGAAGTCCAGTTAGCAGTGCAATTAGTATGTCTGTAAATGAATATGACCGTCACAAATTGTTTTGTTTTGCAAACGTTCTAGCTTCTATTGAATAGTCGGTTGGTGATTATTGTGAGGAAGTTACACGGATGGATTACGTTCACTGAAACGAATGATTTCAAAATATTTGCTCACTACATAAATAATAAACGGTTAAACACTTATCCGATTACGTTTATTTATTGAGCTGTCACATTTTTTTCCGACTGAAATGATGGACAATTTGATGTGGGTTGTGTACAGTTGAAGAGGTTAATTTTTTATTAAATTTTGAAAACTTGTCAAAGGAACATACAGAGGTCTTAAATTATAGATGTGGTGGTCACAGTTTGTTGTATGATATCCTGTACTATAAACAGTGGTAGATCCCGCAACAACAATATTTATTGAGTGCACGAATGGGCCGGGTCGATCGGTGAAATACCAAGACCACGCAGAAGACAGCCGTCAAGTGGAAGCAGTTCCGCGTACAGTCTGATGTGCGTGCTGGAGGCCTAATTATAGTCCACGTTCCTTTTCCAC
Source organism: Papilio joanae (assembly GCA_018248035.1). Lineage (NCBI taxonomy): Eukaryota > Metazoa > Arthropoda > Insecta > Lepidoptera > Papilionidae > Papilio > Papilio joanae. The sequence continues at coordinate 9,973 of DWHV01000192.1, read as the reverse complement.
CCTTTTCTTATAAGGAAATTATGGGAATGGGGAATGAAGAGGAGGGAAATAAAATATTCTCTTTCCGTGTGTCCCCTCATCCGTTGATTTTGGTTTGTTTCTTTAAATCTTTGTTACTACACTGTACAATAAAATGGTTGTGAATTGAAATTTGATTCTTTTCTATTACCAGGCCATAATAAATCTTACGAATATTATAAATGCTAGTTTGGATGTATGGATGGATGGATTTTTGTTACAAGGTATCTCTAAAAAGGCTGTATGTATCTAGCAGAAATTTGGCTTACATGTGGAATACGGTCTGGAAAAACACTTTAGGCTATTATTATTTTTTTTTAATTTCGAGTGGACGGAGTCGCTGGAGACGGCTAATCTAGTATAAAGTGTAAAAAGATATTATCTTTACATATTTATTATGAGTTATATTTAAATATAATATTTTCTAATATTAACTACCTATATAATAAAAGCCTATGCCCAGCAGTGGGCAGATAAAGGCTGTTGTTGTTGATGATAGAATAACTTGATCTATTTCATTTCTGGTGTTCTTTAGAATTCCTTAGAAATTCATAGAAATATGGGTATTATTACAATGTTATATTAATTTATTACCATTTATTCTATTCTAGTTTTTATAATGTTACTTGTATTACCGTAATTTTAATGTAATAATGCGAGCTAATTTTCCACAATACAATCTATAAACACATCATAAGACGAATCGAACAAGAGACATAATTTCAACAGAATCGAATAAACTCAAGATTTATCACTTGCTTTGATGAACATGTCAACAATTTTATGACTCCATAAAATTCTATTATTGAATAATAGTCTTACATAATTGTTATGGTACTTTTTATCTTATTATTGAAACAGAAATTTAGTATTTTTTTAAATAACTTAATTAAATAATAGTCTTGATGTATTTAAAAACATGAAATTGTTTGGGACAAAAATGGTTGAATTGTAACTTTTCTCCGATACTAAATATCTCGTATATTGAGTAAGAGTGAGAGAAAACTTAATAAGAAAAGTGATTAAATAACAAATGTATGATAATATTAATAAAAATAATAATAAAAAGTATTCAAAATTTCAAGAATAAATATTACACGAAATGTTAAGGGTTTTTTCATTGTGTTTGTAATATTATTAAAATTTAAAACTTGTTATTTTTTATGCAAAAATAGTTTTTCTAGCTAATTATATTTAAACATACACTGACCATTTTTCTTTTTTTATATATGCGCACGAAATTGTACAAATACGTCTTTGTAAAGTTTATATTGTAAAGAAAAAAATCAAATTAAAAGTAAGCGCATTGAAAAAGGTCAACAAAAACGTAAAATAATTTTAACAGCTATTATATCTGTATACGAAATTATAAATTACGTCAGTGATATTACACTGCGTTGAAATGCCACGTGAAGTAAAAAATCTTATAATTCAAATTAATATCAGAGTGCAGAGCAAGTCACAACAAAAACACAAAACGCTTTTGTAACAACTAATTTATACAACTAAAATCTTTGCTGGTGTTTTAGATACATAGAAGCGGAGGAAACATAACAAGCAGTAAACATAAATTTTTATACACCAAGTTAAAATATCATCAAACCATACGCTTTATAAAAGATGGTATATTAGTGTGTACAGTCAGGACCATTCGCGGTGTTTCACTTACAGAAACTCGTTTCTTGCAATGAGACAAACTCCGCAAACTAGCAGTGAGTTGCGCAAACGACGACATATTAGTAAAAAGCGATTAGTCGTGTACCACTCACCAACCTTTTTTCGTACAGACACATTTTAAAGCTGCGTTCTACTGGTTATTGTTTTCGCATCGTAGTCTCACCGAAACGTACAAGCGACTGTCGCCTTTAAGGTGGAACACCGCTAGCTTCCCCAGTAGTACCAAGTACATATTGTATTGAAGAAGAGTTAAAAATATATATAGTTCCGTTACTAAACTGGTTACTGTTTACCGCCAACGTCGATATACCGGTAATGCCTTAAATCTGTTGTGATTTTATTAGCTGCCGGTTTACGCGGCAAAAACATATTTTTATCTCCACATTATTCTTAAAAACTTGACATCATTGTTAAGTAAATTTTTTCACGAAGAATGTTTTTCTTTTCGTTAGTGAACTTGTGATAGTGAAGCAATAGAAAAGTTCCTACTAATAAAGAAATAAATACAGCATCTTCAGGATTAAACTATTTTCATACAAATGATTTAGTATTTATAATGAATCGAGTTCGATATCTTATGATAAAGTAAAGAGAAAGGACGTCATATTTTGAATGTACCGTTGCTTACCAACCAAGCTCAAAAGGTCTTTAAATCCCGTTAAACACATTTTTATGTATATGACTTGCGGTAGCTTGTTAAAAGTATTTGTAGGCAGCTATTGGTATTTTGATATTGACAAACTAAATTATGATAGCTTCATAGTGTATGAAGCTATCATAATTTAGTTTGACTTTTGCTCACCAGGTCAGATAACTTTGTCGGTCTATAATACAAAGTTATCATAAAAAGTATATGTCTGTATGTATAAACTTATAACCTATGGATACCTTATTCGGAGCACAAGAACGAGATTATAAAAAGCCCTCCGTGCGATTTTTGTAGGGGTAAATACCCTCAGTGTTGTCATTTATCATGAATTCGCCGAAATGGCAAAGCGACCGCTGCCCATAGACATTCGTAATTGCAGATGTGTTGCCTACCCTCAATCGACGAAGATGAGACGCACAAAAAGACAATATTTAAACTTCCTATGCATCTCCTCCTCCATCAAATCCACTTCCCCTTCCCATCCTTTCCTTATAAGAAAAAGGAGGGAAAGGAAAGAGGACTAAAATTAGGCCTCCGGCACCAAACTCATCAGACGAAACGCGGAATTACTTCCACATCACGCCTGTCTTCTCTATGGCCGTGGTATTTCACCGGGTGAGCCGGCCAATTCATGCAACGGATGTTGTTGTTGCTGGCGTCTACCACTGTTGAAAGGAAGGTGAAGGAAAACATCGTGATGTTCAATGATCGTCACGTTCCGTTTTCCGAAATGGCGAAAAGTGGACTGCAGAGGTTCATTTGGCCACAGCAAATGGAGGTCCGTGATCTCTGCCTACTTCTCTGGGTTACAGGCATGAGTTGTGGTATAGATGACACATAATTTTTTATCACGAATCATTTCAATTACTATCCAAGACTCCATTAAGTTCTTTGGGACTTTCTAATCCTTTCTGTGGCTCTAACTTATCAGACGGTCAAAGAATAATAATGCAAGACTTCTGAGCTTTAACTTTTTTATATTAATCTTCTAGAATTTATTCCCTCTTATTATTGTACAATAAACTTGTCTGTTTATTTCCGACGTAAAGATTGTGTTGAACAAAAACAGTGAACAAAAAATGATTTACATTAATTTATATGTCAGGTATAATATATGTGAATTATAATTCAATCAATCAAACTTAACCGATGTCAGGTAATCTCGGAGGATTGCTGTATTTTTTGTTTAACTATATGATGATATTATAATTTCATGTTACTGATTACGATAACGTATATAAATGAATATGTTTAATTTTTATGAAATCTGTATAAATCTAAATTAAATTAGTTTATAAAAATACATATACTAGTAGTAAATAAATACATTATTTCTTAATGTACCACATAAAAAAATTTTCGTTATTATATCAACACTAGCTGTCTGTTCCCGCGACTTCATCCGCGTGAAATGGTGTCTTCGAGTAGCATTTTTAATTACTTAGGCTAAATATTTTAGTTAAAATTATAAAAATATTACAACAAAACATATTAAACTTACAAAACATTCACATAAACCTTACATATTCCCATACAAACTATCATCCCCTAATGTTATTTTCCAACATTGATGGTGAAGCTTTTACAAACTTTGAACGTCATATTTATTTTTATGAAATTAACAGCCTAAAAAATAACTTTCAAGCTTCAAATTGTAAAAATGACGATACATCCGTTCAAATTTCCATCCCCACTTTTAACTCCTAAAAACCTTTCTGCGTTAAAAAGCCTATGTCCTTTCTCAGGCTCAGATTTCAGATTTATATATACAGATATAGTTTCTTTCGCATTGATAATATTAATATAATTTTATTTTTAAAACAATGAGTTCATAAAACTGAGTACATACATAGGAAGTAATTATAAACAAGTATTATAAAAAAACACTGCTACTTGGATCCACAAATAAAATGTTTATTTAATTTCAGTAATTAAACTTGTTTGAGTGGATGCATAAACAAGATATTTAATTTTTGACCTGACTGACTGGAATTAACCAGTGCAAAATGTTGTATTTAACCTGGGTTTTTTCCTAAAAGCCTAATTAATTGGTCTTTCGTATCATTATTCCATTTTTGGTCGTTTCACCTAAGAACAACTTTTCATAACAGTCATAACTTTAGATGTGTTGAAAATAACGGAACATACATTGGGCTTAATCGATAGATATTAAGATCCTTAACCTTTGTGTTGATACCACAGGGGTTAAGCACTTGACTTCTAATCTGCAGTTCCTGGGTTCCAAGTCCGCCACGTACCAGTGTGTTTTTCGTTATAAATATGTGCATTTATCAGACGTTCTTACGATGAAGTCAAAGATATGTGTGAAGTCAACCAACCGGCATAGAGTCAGCGTGGTTGAGTATAGCCTAACTTAAGGTAGACTCCGAGGTCTTCAGTAGGGACGTACGGTGGGCTTGATGATGATTAAAAACACCCTATATAAATTTAATATAATCGGGAACCAATAATAGGAATGAAAAATGCCACATTAAGTATTACATCATTTAAATAAAGTAAGTACATATGAATAAAAAAAACGGTACTACTGGTATACGGAACATTGAATAAATATGTAAATAATATGATCAATGTATTTTTAATGTTGAGCGCTTTTTAAACACTCGACGTAGTAAAAATCAACACGGAACTTATGCTTGTAATAAACACTTTGGAACCATTTTTTTTGTAAATATATCTTAAGGCTCAATTTATCTATAATTTGATGAAAAATGTCAGACAAGCTTCGTAAAAAAACATTTTTTTTATATGAGAAGGGGGCAAACGAGCTGCCGATCGGCTAATATTGATTGGACCGACGCCTATGGACATCCGCAATACCAAAGGAACCGCAGATGCGTTGTCGGCCCTTAAGGAAATTGTATGATAAAATATTGTAAAAAATGTTTTTGTTTCATTTCCATTCCCACTAGAGTTTAATGTACTTTAGTGTTTCTCTACAAATAAACAAAAATAAGAAGTATACCTTCATGGAGTAGGAAAATTCCAAGAGTGCAAATATATATAGTGTACATTTAATATTTTATAATTGTTACAATTTAAGGTCCGTAACTTGTGACCTTAAATTATGACTAATAAGGTGTACCTTTAAACGTGTATCTTTTTTTTACAAGCAAGCAAGTAATGCTAACAAAAACATTATTAAATACACAACAAAAAACTTTAACTAATTAAAAATATAAACTATAAACTTATTATTTAAATCATTTTTTTATGTTAAATTAACATTTTCGTATCTTCGTGGAAGACGGAAAAATACTGCTTTAAATGATTTTTACTAGCTTTGTATTACTAAGTACTGTTTGGTCAGTTGGTTTTTTTATAAACAGAAAATATTTACACCGACGAGTCTGGTCGTCATTCATTTGGTTACTAACAATGGGTTTCTGAGACCAACACATAGACCATATCGACATATTATTTTTGACAAAACAGGTGTAACAATATGTTTTAAACAACTATTTTGGTCTCAGAAACCTACGGTAAATCAGATTCATTAGAGACAAAGATCCCTGTACGATTTTTGTTAACATTTCTTTACCTCACAAAAAATATAGTTTCCTTAATTGGAAAGAAAATAAATTACGATGCAAATAAAAAAAGATTATATCTTTTCTTATTTGCATCGGGTTTATTTGGGTGTCAATGCCCTACGGTCGTATAAGAATACCTCAACGAAAAATAACCTTATCTCGAGCCGATCTTATTATAATTGTTTTGTGAAAAAATTGAAGCCACATTTTATATCTTTTAAGGTTTAAATTTTAAAAAGATGGTGATTAAGATTAGTTTTTTTTAATTATTATTCCGGAGATAAATCATATTAAACGTAAACTTCGGATTCCATATGTGTATATCGTTTTATAAATTAAGCTAAGAAAAATCTTATATATAAAATTCTCGTGTCCAATGTTCGTTCCCGTACTCCTCCGAAACGGCTTGACCGATTCTCATGAAATTTTGTGAGCATATAGAATATAGAATCGGCCAACATCTATTTTTCATACCGCTATTAAGTTTTTTTTTAACTGCGCGCGGACCGAGTCGCGGGCGACAGATAGTATTTACATAACATTCGTAATAGAACGTCTTGTTTTCGTAGCTCGTAGAAAAATAAAAAATATTCCCTGACTAAAAAAATCCTTTTTGAAATTATTTATATTTTAAATGATTCATGGTTTCTTTTGAATACTACACAAAAATTTAAGTCCTGATATTTTTGTACTATCAATTTTTTTAAACACAAACAACTTCCACACTATATTACCCACAAAAGGCCAAGTATCTTAGTGCATTAGTTTCCGATAACTAGTTCATGCCCTTAACCGTGACCACTTTATTTAACCTCTTCAGTCCAATCGATGAACTGGTCAATATCACTCCGCGTTAATCAGCTGCGAACGTTTGAATGACGTCAGTGACGCGCATTATTATCGTCTTATACCTGGCATGACCAAATCATAGAATTGGTCAAATTATCACATAATCAACGTTTTCAAGTTAATGGACGATATGAAAATCTAAACTTTAATGGATAAAAAGGTATTTTACGAAAGTTCCTATTAAAATAATATTACATTATAATACGAAAAAACTTTTTTATATTAATATCATTAAACGTTGCTTATGAAATTGACGGCCATGTCAAAAAGTTGACAATTCTGGGATCGGCCAACGACATAGACATCTAATCTTACTTTTTACTAATATTGTAAATTCGAATGTTTAGATTGATGGATGGGTGGTTGTATGGATGGATGGATATTTGATTGAAGGTATCACTGGATTGACTCAACGGATTTTGATGAAATTTGGCATAGATGTAGAACATAGGCTGGAAGAACAAATAGGCTACTTATTATTATTTTTTTAATTCCACGCGGACGGAGTGTCGGCCGACAGCTAGTATAATACATAAAATTTACATAAATTTATTAATATTAAGTGCAATATTACGTAAACAAAGAGATAAAACCTGTTACCAATCCTCCTTACATTTTATTTCATTTTACGTAGTTACTAGTTGTCGCCTGCGACTCCGTCTGCGCAAAAAACGTATGTGTACTTCTAGAGATTCTAGACTATGTTCTACATCTGTGCCAAATTTCACCGAGATCTGTTGAGCCATTTCGGAGATACCTTCAAACAAACTTCCATCCATCCATCCATTTATCTAAAGATTCGCATTTATAATACGAGTATTAAGATTTATTATGTAAAAATAGAACATACTTGAGAAATTTTACATGTTCGAAACATTCTAATTCATATTGACTTACCATTCATACTACATTATATTAAAACTACAGGAGCATCTAATGTTTTGCATAAATATTACGTTATTTATTTATGAGTTTCGATTAACTCTTTATTTATTTTATTAACGTGATAATTTTCATAAATATCCACCATGTTACATAGAAGAAGTATGAGTCAGCTTTTATTCAAATCACATTAATTAACTACAAACAAGACTAGTTGTCGCCCGCGACTCTGTCCTCGCGGAATTAGTAGCCTATGTGTTCTTCCAGACTATGTTCTATATTTAAACCTTTCATCGACATTCAACGAGCCGTTCTGAAAATACCTTCAAACAAACATCCATCCATCTAAACATTTGCATTTATATTATTAGTAAGATAACGGAATAATCGTAAATAATAGTTGTCTTTGTTTTGTCAAAAATAATAACTGGGATGACGACATGTTTTATATAAAGATTTTGGTCTCAGAAACCAACTGTAAATCAGTAGCATTGATAAATCAAGGTTAATTAAATATTTTTCTCAGCTCGGTCTGTTGATCGCACGACCTCAATGTCTGCAAACAATTTTAAAAGCTATAATTATGATAAACGAAATTAATATTGTGTTGGTAAATAAAATAAAAAAACTTCATATGTCTAGTTTATCAAGATTATTTCTAGACTGGTGCAAATATATTAATGCTATTTGAAAATGTTGATATGTTTACATGTTGGATTGGAAGCGGTTTTTGATGTTTAAGATTATAACTCACCTAGCCGGCACTGACCCGCCGACATTTTGCCATTTTGTTCTTGTTTTTATTATAAAAGAAATCCATAATAACATTGTTTTTGTATCATAATAATTGAAGGTAATCTTGTATCAATTACTTGTAGCCAAATGAGTTCTAGAATAACTTTTTAATGTCAACACAATTATACTCGTATTCAATGCTTTAAAGAAGGTTATCTAGTACTTTACAATTAAGGCTAAATAATGCAAACATAATAACTTACTAACCGTTGGTGTCTGATAAAAAAACATCGTTTAAAACATATTATTATCTCTGTTTTGGCAAAGATAACGAAAGTCATGACGATATGTTTTATACTGAGATTTTAATCTCAGAAACCCGCGGTAAGTAGATAAACCAGTCATAGCCAACTTAATTTAATTACCAAATTATGTTAAAGTTTATTCCAAGCAATGATTTATATAAAAATTAAAAACTTTAACGCGTTTTAATAGCACACAGCAGGTGCATTATCAGGACTACAAAGAAGAAAGACGTGAAGTGGAATTATTTCCTCTTTTCGTCTGAAGAGTGTGTATTAATTAAGCCTAATTTTAGTACTTTTCCTTCCCACCTTTTCCTTACAAGGAAAGGATGAAAAGCGGAAGTTGATTTGATCGAAGGGAAGCATAGGAAGGGGAAATATTCTCATTCGCTTCGCCATTTCGACGAATTCTTGTGGACACTTGCTCGTTTGTCACATTAAAAAGTGCGGAATATTCTATAATAATGACACAGATAGATTAAATTTACTATAATCTATATACTTATACATACATAACGCGAAAAAACATCCTCTAGTCAGTCGAGCAACAAAAATACAGCAATAGCAATAGACTTCTTAGCAAGACATCTACAAAGATTTATTTTGTAATTTTTTAGTATGTGTAAATTCAGTTCTTTAACTACATTTTGTAAGAATAGAATTAAGATTGGATAAATTTATGTTTTGAATATAATATGCCAAATTTTGTTGGAATTGGCTTGTATCTGCAATACTTCGCCGAAATTAAGAAATCTAAATGCTTTAATTAAATCATATCTTTAAAATCTACATTCTGAATTCAATTGAAGGATAAGTCTTTTGAAAATGAATAAAAACATAGCTTTTATTTTAATTCCTCTTCCTTGTTTCTACTTCCTACATTATTTAATAAAATTTTATATAGCGAAATTTATGCACCGTTTTTTAATCGCCGATATTAATTTGACGATTCAAGGGCAAACAATGTTTTACATATATCCGTTCTAAATGTGTTCCCATTGCCCACCTGTGTGAAACATTTGATTAACAATAATTTACATTTAAAAAATAATAGGTTTGAGAACAAGTTGTGTTCGTTTAGCGCGAATCCATTGTATGTTCGAAATTTGCATATACATAGTTATTACATGCCAGAAAACGATTATTATGAGCATTTTTTTTTTTATAATATGCGGAAAACTTCAGCAGTAACTTTAAATTATAATAATAATAATATAATAACTTTTTCGTACCTATTAGTGGAAAATATAGTTTGATAGTTTTTTAGTTACTACTTTCAGAGTCGCAACTAAGACATTTTCTGT
>DWHV01000191.1:0-13446 GCA_018248035.1 Papilio joanae | reverse complement strand
AAAACTCACCAATCATAATCATTGAAAAACGGTGTTTGGTAATTACTATCATAAAGTAATTTGTCTGTTAGTTCGATAACTGCATTTGGCGTTCCCCATGTCATACCGTTTATTGCTAAAATATAAGTGTACTTAGTTTTGGTTTCCTATTTACTTACAATATAGGTGTTATTTTTAACACTAGGTAAATAGGTGAAGGTGTACAATGAAACATACTTCCGATTACAAGTATTCCTGGTTTTTTACTCTGCCTGTCACTTTGCAACTCAAGGGATAGAATGCTTTTATTGTTAGCGGTGCGGGGGGTCAAGTGAACAACGCGAGCGATCTCCGGGTCATCTCGACCCATATTTTCAACGACATACAATAGGCTTTTGTAATCCATATAGTTTGTAAATCTTAATTTTTGCCCTGTGCTTCTCACTTTACGCATTTTCGCCCCTGACCTGTTGAAATAATTACTAAGTATCAATGTAAACAAGATGTAATACATTTTTGTTGCAAATCTGTCGTACATTACGTAGTTTCTTGGTGGAAACAATAGAATGAACAATGCACCAAAAAAGTACAACGTTGCAATCAAGTATATTTTAACTTGTAAAATCATTATTACAACAAAACTGTTATTTCGATTATAATTTCAAAATTATTTTACACATTAATGTGGTACTTCAAAGAATATAGAATAAAAAGTGAAAGACAGTTGTTTATTGCTGCTTAGAAAGTTCTCTCAAGTTAACTCTGAAGTGAAAATTTAAGAAAAATCCTTTATCACATCATATTTAGACGTTCTCTGGAATTTGTAAGAATTAAAGCATAATTGTATTTGTTTGAATCCAATTTAGTTTCTTAACTAATGAAAACATAAAATATGAAATAACGTTCATAAAAAAGAAAAACTCTGGCGACCAACTTCTATCTTTATGAACCTTGACACGACTGAATTGTGTCACGAAATGTCGGGCCACCTTGTCAAATCAACTTAAGATGAAGTTTTGTTCTTTCTTAATAATATGTCATTTATAACAATTTTACTAATAGTAGGTTTTATAAATCCAATACAATCTTTATCCAAATCCAGCACCGATGTCATCAACAGTCTGTATAATGTGTCACGTAAGGATCTTGCAGACGAAATATATCTAACGATGTTTTCAAACGATTAAGTACAATTATATGGTCATTGCAGTATTTCGTCACAAACGAGCTCACAAGGAGTATACGCGGTGGCGACCCAATCAACTGTCTACTGAGGAATTCATCGTAAAAGTACTCGATGATGATATACCAACTACGACCGCAAAGGAAGTAGTCGCAGTAAATATTTTAGCTACAAAAAGGGACGAGGCGAAAATTATTGTTGGAGGAGCTGTGGTGCCCTCACCGACTTCACAATTTACGGTAGGAAAATTCAATTAATATTCAAGAGGTAAAACTACCGTCCTAATGAATGTTATCATAAAGTTTGATTATTTACACAGGACGTGGGTGTGAGCGTCAGTAGGAAATCAACGTATTCTCCCAAAGGTACTTAAACATATTACTTTTATTACTTGAATTGTGCTTGGACGTTTATCTGAATTGTGATTTGTAATTAGCTCACATTCGGAACGACCCACCGTTTCCTCAATACAAGTACGGAGTGCTGCCTCAACGGGACGAGAGTCCTCCGGCCGGGCCGCAATTCGTCGCCCGGTCACCGTCATTGCTGTCCCGCCAGTACGCGCCCATCACACCCGTCGTCTTCACACAACGCTCTCCAGCCACGTACCTTACTCCACCGATTGTAGATCGTCGTGTACGTTAACTTCCATACTATACAAGTGATGATTCTTTATAAAAAATGTAATCCAAGTCAAATAGTATCATAATCTACAGCGTTATCTAGGTTTCTGTAAAATGAATTTAAAACTTCATAAATTATACAAATTGTTGCAATTAACAGACACCACCTGGTACTTGGATGAAACCATCAAGAACTGCTCCTTTTTCTGATGTCGAAGAACCTTCGCGAACGTCAATTTTTGAGCATGAATTTGTTAATTTCCACCCATTCGATGATGAAGATTTGAAATCGAATCCAATTTATGTGAGTCGCAGCTCATATTTACCTTCTACAATACCAGAAAGGACGACACCACAATATAATATTTATAATGTCGATGAGAACACCATAGTGGATACCCCTACATTAACTACAGAGGGAGTACCGAAAACGATTGAAAAGGTAGAAGAAGACAAGGAATTCGATCCAACCTATGGTATGATGTTTTATAGTGAAGAGGATAACGAAAATGTCAAATCAGAGCATAAAGCATATAAAGATGAGCTTGAACTACAAACTAATGAAACACGCGATGAAACTATTTTTACAACAGAATTAATAAGAAATGTGTCTATTGAGAACCTAGAACATCAAGAACCCGATATAAGTAGTGAATTGGAAATACAATTTGAAAATAAAACGAATTTTGTTTCTAATGTAACGCAAACAGATACAGAGTTTTCTGTCGAGATATTTGAAGCACCTGTGATTGTAAAACATAATTGTAGTTTGCTACAACTACGACCTTTAAATTTTAAATCACCACGGACTTTGCCAGAGGTTAGTGAACAACATCATATCAGTACATTTTTAGCCGACTTCAAAAGAAGGAGGTTATCAATTCGACTGTATTTTTTTATGTGTGTTACCGCGAAGCTTCGCCCCTGGTTCTCCGATTTTGATAAAAAATATTTTAATCGAAAGGTAGTGCTTGCAGATGGGTCCCATTTTTTTGATTTTTCGACACAGACTGCGAAATAACAATAATTATACAATATACTCGAAGACTTGTTACAAAAAAGAAGAGAACTTTCTTACTTTCGAGGGTTTTCATGACATTATTTTGTTACTTTTTAGTGCATTTTGTTTGAGATTGTTTTTTATGAAGTCGGCTATTTTTTTTTCTTAAAATTTTGCAAAATACGATGTCATCTTTAGAAACAAATTCTTAGTATACATTGTTAATGTATATTTTCAGATTGTAATGCAATTAAAACGATGGGCTGAGACCAGTCCCGTTGCGAAAATTGTGGATATAACATCGGGAAACTATACATTAATGGAAAATCCTATTTACATGATGATAATCGACGACCCAAGTAGTGGTCAGATTGTTTCAGCTAAGCAAACCGTTATGGTAATTGCCGGTACGTTCTTAAATGTCTTAGGAGTATAAAAATTATTATTCCCTGTATAAACACTATATCTTCGGCGTCATGTCACCATACGACCTCACAGAAGGGTAAGAAAGCGTAAAATAGGAGCGACTAAGCCTTAGTAAACCACGCCGGTCCAGTGCGGGTTTATAGGTTATAATACTTTTACTTCATGTCATATTTTATATTCGTTAACTAACAAATTGTTGACAAGTCGCGATGTCTCCGTCTTATTTTTACACTACCCTTACAAATGTCATAATATATGTGTTTTAAGGAATTCTATGAAATTCATTTTACCCGAGTTCTTTGCTTTCGGAAACATTAAAAACTTTTTCCTCTCGAGTTATTGGCTATTTTTTTTAAACGTATTCCAGGTATTCAGGGTCGAGACCACCAAGCGGTGTCGGCCGCTCTCTACGTGCTCTACCAACTAATAGAGCGCACCGAAGAACACTCGGATTTGTTGGCAAAATACCGCTTCTGGATAGTTCCTGTTTTCAATCCAGATGGATATGACTATTCTATTACATTTCCACAAGTATGACGTTAAACGATAATTACAACAGTTATACTGATGAAATCTTAGTTTTAAGGATTATAAATTTTTTGGTAAACGGTTGTATTGATTTTTGAGATCTAACTTACATGAGGACCATCGGGAAATATTTGAAAATATAAGTAAATTTTCACAACGATTAATAAAGTTTTAAAATGTTTTTGGCAGCGCCGAGAATGGACGAAAAATTTGCGTCAGACTTGGGAGACCGGTTCAGCCAAAAGCCTTTGCGGTTCATTTGGCTTGAGATGTTCAATAAAGCCATGCTATGGAGTGAATCTTGATAGAAATTTTGAATATCAATGGATTCCACGTTAGTATTCTTATCTAAAGTATCAATCAACGTAAGATCTCGTAAGGACGTGATATCGAAACTGGAATTTGAAATACAAAAGAACTAGGATTACTGATGTTTGACTTGTAGCGGAGGAGCTGCGAGCGGAGCACCCGTGTGGCGAACTGTATGCGGGCGCGCGGCAGCTGAGCGAGGCGGAGACGCTGGCCCTCACGCGATACCTCCACGCCCAACGCGTGCCTCTCCACACATTTGTCGCATTCAAAGAGGGCGATGTGCTTGTAAGATACAACGATATTTTTCGAAACCAAAAAGTACAATTTTTTTGACCCCTTCCAAAATTTTACTGGTTTCAGTGATTCCTTGCTGCTACATTTCTTCTTCAACATTATGAACACTCTATTTCCCGCCATCGAAGTCCAAAGTCCCGGGTCTTCCGTGGACCTCGGGGGATCCACCACAACATTTTTGGGAATCCTTCCTCTAAATTAAAATTAAATTGACTTTTCCCAGTTCTAACTTTACAATATGTACCTTTGTAGGAGGTCCGAGCTTAGCTATCCGCTAGTATCTGTAATCGATAACTTTTTGCAGGGCATCATGTATCCTTATTCACATACGAAAAAGTCTCGTGCCTTTGATAATATTTATGTAAGTAATAAACTTAATTACGGCTTACTCATATTGAGAATGGTTATCAAATGGTTATGTGCCATTGCATGGTTGTTGAAGAAGTAAATAACAATTATAGTTTATTCTACTAATTATACACTAGTTGTTTTACTTGTCATATTTTTTATGATACTCATAGAGACAACGAGCGTCTCGCGCCGCGTCCGCCGCCTACGGCATTAGCGGCCGCCCTTACGTTGCCGGACAAACTTCACAGTTCTTACGTAAATATTTATGTTTATTAAATTAAATACTCCAATTCTCTTAAAATAAACTCGTATTAATTTCGTTATTGTAATTGGTTTATCTAATTTCAAAGGCGTTATAAATTTGTTAAAACAAATCCTTTTCCGTCAAACCACGGTACATCAAAGTACGGCTATAAAGATAAATGGTTTATTGCTTGGAATAATAATTTTTGTCGTTCGATTATAGCCTAAAAAGTATTACAATCGAGTTATGTATATTAAACATAATATAACTTCAGCGTAGATAACGTCATGACAAATAAAAAAACAAAACACTAATAAAAATTATTCTTCAGGTGTTTCAATTATTTATAAGTCGTAGATATTTTTAAAATCTCGAATGAATATCTCACTGAAACGTTGAGACAACGTAAAAGTTCTGAGTAAAACATAGAAAGGTATATAAAAACTTATAAATTTATTTCAGCGCTGTACGCTGGTGGCATAGAGGATTGGGTGGACGGTCACTTAGGTATAGACAATACATATACAGTCATGATGTTCCGACCAACGGATTCATTCAATTCGAAATACGTCACTGAGGTAAGTCTACACTTTGTCCCTATGTTCAAAACATAACTTGTGATTTTTATAATAAAATGAGATCATGCTAATGTTATACATAGAACATAGTCTGGAAGAACACATAGGCTACTTACTAAGTCTTTTTGTTAATTCCACGCGGACGGAATCGCTGCCAAAAGCTAATAAAACAATATTTATCATACGGATTTTTTCATGGAAGTTGAAAACATGTTTTAAACATAAATTTAAATCTAAACGACTTGGACTCAAATTTATGTTGGTCACTTAAAGATTTTCTTAATGTACATTTCTCATATTAAATTTACACTTAAGGACGTAACGTAGTAAATATAAAGGAAAGAAGCGACAAGAGTTTGTCAATAAGCCAAGATCGTGCCTAATGGGAAATCTGTTTTTTTTTTTTTTTTCAGATATAGGTGAAGTTTATTATTTATTTATATAAAATAATAGTAAATTATTGATTAATTCTTACAGCGTGTAGTACACGAAGCTTACGCCGCCTTGGACACGTTACTTTTGCACAGCATGGAACCGGCGCTTAACGCGCCTGTGGTCACTCTATCCAGGTCCAAAGGCACTCTACACACACTTCCCTCAGCCAGCGCCCTCTGTACTTCAATATTAACTTTCCTTACCGGTGTTACCATATTAATAAGAATTTAATGGTTTGTGATTTAAAGAGAAGAGTCTTTACGCATAAAAGGATCGCCAATTACGCAACAGGGTCAATGACCCTAGTAATGAGCTTTATATAAATAAGTGTTGAGGTTAAAAAGCTGCTAAACGAATACTCATAATAGATTTATAACTAGTGTATTTAAAGCATTATTCAATTCTTATCAAATTAATGTTTCATTACAACGACCTGGTAAAGGGTATTTTTACTATTTTTATAATAAATAATTTTCTTGTAATTTTTAAATAAATTTTGAATTATCATAAATTGTTGACGATCAACCTTAATTTGTTTATTTGGTATCGGAAGCGGCTTAACTTTGTATGAAAACTTTTAATAAATGTTTTATTGTTACCGTTTGTTTACCTTTACTGTGGGATTCGACTGTACTTCACTTCGTTAAAAAATTAAAAGATTTAGCGTCAATTATTCTATTAATTTTTTGAGCTTTTCCAATTTTCTTGCCAAAACTTGCTTTTAACTAAGCTTTAAAAAAACAATACAGTTTTCCATCCCTTCTCTTATATAAGAATGTATTTTATACATTGCCTTTTTATAACGATTTCTTTCAAAGAATGGTCCAGGTTTTTTTTAAAATTCGCAGTGCTATGAACAGGTGTGTAACTTCCAACGCTTGACATTTCCGATCATCCAATCGCTAAGTAAATATGAAAATTATAAATGTGATTTCATTTTTTCACATATTCATAATGTTAGCAATAGAAATGATGACTCCGCAAGGTCATTAATCATTGCGATAAGATCATCTATGATTTGGGGTTTAGCATGATAAATATATGATAAATGAAACTTAAACTTATTATTATAAGAATTATTAGAATTTAATTACAATTAAAATTATCAGATCTTAGAAACACCAATAACGATCTATTATGCAGAAGCATTAAGCTACTTCCGACAAATAATTTTTTTCATTTTTATAAAACTTCAAAATGTTACATGACGCTCATTACTGGGCATAGGCCTCCCCCCAAAGATCGCTACGATGATCGGTACTGTGCTACCCGCATCCAAGATACTCCCGCAACCTTGACCAGATCATCAGTTGGATGGATCAATCAAAGATTGGCTTCAAATTACGCCAAGTAATATACCTAAATAAATTAAAAATGCTGAATTTGGTAAATCTCAAGGTCTGGCTTCTGTTGACAATGTATTATTATTAAATTACTTTATCGAAGATATCAGTAAAACGTAATTTGTTAATAATTTCACGCGTCATTACGATATTTACCTTACCCATGCTTATTGAACGTCGAAGTTCGCATTATATTTATAAGTAATCATAATATAAGCATCTCAAATACGACGACCCTGTAAGGTCATACCTATATATGACATGTATGAGGGAGTATGAGAGTAAGCGTTCAATATAACCATTATTTATTTATTTACTTAATTATTTAGTACATGTATAAATTTTCATACGTTGCGTTACATATAATTAAATTATCACTGTAATCTAGAAAATATAAGGAACACATCGATTCAATATGTTTCTTTACTGTTGATCATTCTTCTCAAGTGAAGCTAAATCCAATACAAAAAATCATAACTATCATTTACTGATTAAAGTTTTGAAGGTATTTCCGAAGGCTGTATAATAACCGATCGAAGATCCGTTTCTAAAATTCCATCCGAAAGATAAGTTTGTGTTGTCACGTGGCAAGCGTGATATTTTATCATATATTATCATATTCATCAAATAAAATAATATAATTCAGGTTATTGGTTATAGATAATTGATAATATACACACATTAATACGTGGCCGTGTGCCCGTCTCATATCATTCAAGACATCTAAAGCGAACAGTAAACGATCAAACTGTTGAATTGTATATCAATTTGTTTGATCGTGATTTTCATCAAAGATGTAAAGAAAAGCTTCAAACAAAGCTCCACACTATAGTTAGTTTAAATAGTTTGACAAACACGTAAAATGTTACAAAAAAAATTGATCGTTTATATCCTCTTTTGGAAGACTTTCAGCTGCCACGAAGTTAGCGCCTCTACATAAACTATTTCAAGAATTGAACGACACCACGAAAATGAAATCGTAACAGAACAGAGTTCTTCTGCTTCAACATAATGTGTGTAGGTATAGATGTAAGGTGGTACCAATATCACAGCTGCAAAGAGTAATTAATATTGAGTAAATGTCGTAATTTAATGCATGAATAAAACAACTTTGAAACACTTAATTTGTTTCCAATTTAAACAAACATCGTGTCCTTAACAATATTTCGCAAACTGTGCGTCTTTGCGGAAATACAGAATCAATAACGTTGTACTTGATAATAAACAAAAAGGGATTCAAGTTTACTGGGTCAAGAACAAGGACCTAACGAACAACTTCCTTAATGTCGATAAATACACATTACCTTGCCGCTTCATTTTTTTTCACATTTCAAACACCTCACAATATACACATTACCGCACAACCAGTGCCGGCGTTAGGTTAAGGCGTAGTTGGGCGACCGCCCAGGGCGCTGGACAAAAAGGGGCAGTACAGTTTCATGTAGGCCTGTTAAATCTTCCCCCTCTCCCCCAGGAAATGGTAAAAGCACTAAAACCGGCACTGCGACAATTCTTTCACCAATAGTTTGTTCATAAGTGATGTAAATATTACGTCATAACACTTAAAGAAAAAAAAACGTTTTATTGAGCCACGGAGACATGACAATCCTTTTCTTTTCTTTTTCATTACCTTTTTCTTTTTCTCTGCAACATAATTTACCTTGCTTCCATATTTATCCTTTCTTCCTTGTTTCATGACGAAATAGGAAGTAGATTCATGTTTGTATAATATTCTCTTATTTAAATAAATAACTAGTAACTTATTCATATAAAATCATACAATTAAACTAAAGTTTAATTGGACTAAAGTCCTAGATTACATTAAAGTTGATTATGAATAATATACTTACAGGAAAAATAACATTGAACATCATGTGCAAGTGAGTAAAATGCCGTATAGCTCGAAAAATTGCTATCTCCTGCTGTCATGCATTTTTCCATTCACTAATGTCTTTAGCTATTAACTTATTGTCCAACATAATTACGTGACGTATCAATTATGTATTGCGTTAAAAATAAACTCACGTTGTTAACTAACGTTTGACGCTTTATAGCAACAAACGGTAGTTTAAGATATCCGTTTGTTGTAAAGTGTTTGTGACTGTTGTTTGTTAAAATAACAATTTTAATTATTACCTACAATACCCAAAAGAGCAAGGGCAATTATTGTATTATTAAAAATAAAAATTCAAATTTTATAAACCGCGGGCATAGTGAGGAGGTTCCTGTCTCTGTAGCCCTCACCACTGGTTGTTTGAGTAATGGGATTCCGCAGCCGGTGGTATACTATTTTTTATATATTTTGTTAATTTTTTTTTATAAAATGTATTATATAGATAATAAATGAATATGAAATAATAATAATAATAATAAGGTATTACACATAATCTGTGAGTGTTTTTATTTTCATTGCACAAACTTGTCAGATATCCTACCAAAGGTTCATCACAATCTGTCCAATAGTAGTTACTTATCGCACATAATTTATGTAAAGTTTAAAGGAAACATATAATACAAACATACAAACTTTGATTTCTATTTAATAGACAACACAACTAATCTACAAAGGTACGAATAATTTGATAAATAAAAAGTAGACTTAGTTAACTTTTTATCATTTATTCGGTGATTGCAAATGGAGGTGCAGTGCACGGACGTTTTGAATTCGATAACTTTTGTATAAATTAATCGAAGAAAAGAACAAATGCTTCACTCGCTTGCCGTTTTTGGCGCGAGTAAGAAGAACATCCAACAAAATATCTAAAATATTTACTCTATAAAATTTATTCATGTAATTTTTTTTTGTGAAATTCAAGTTAATTATTAGAAGAATTTAGGATTGTTGAGAACATGGTAAGTTAATATTTTTTATAGATTCGATCTTACACAAGTTGTTTATTTACAAAATAATAAAGATAACAAAACATTTGTATAATTGAAAATAATGTCTTACTTTAATTAAAAATTTAATCATTTTTATAACGAACCTCTTTATCATGTCAACAAATTAAGTTTAAGAATTAAGTTAGGACAACTTGTATCAACCCTTATAGCACTTGTTGCTTTAGCTTTATTATTATAAATTACTATAGTTTTAAATATTAGTAGATAGACTGAAACTACGTTTTATTTTACTTTATCATTAATGATAATTAATTATAGTAGGTATGTAAAAAAATGAAAAATCGATGATTTGACGTATTGATTACTTCATGGTCATAATTAATTATCATTGCTCTATATATTTGTATTATTAAAATTTATCAGTCAATTTTAAATCTTTGCTGTGGATCTAAATTAATTGAAATGTACGTATGTACGTTATTACGTTTTCAGTAGTACATAATACAATGCATAAAAATTTTATGAGTAGGTTACCTTTGTACTTAAAAATTAGATTCCTTTAAACAATAAACAATAATGATCCTTCGCTAAATAACAATGCTTGCGAATGTATTGTACAAACTTATGTAATAGACGTAATGGTAAGTTCAAATAAACGTGACAATTGTATTATTTTATATTAATCGGTATGTTCTTTACTGTACTGTCATCAACCTGCCCTTGTTCTTACTGAAGGTCGGGGCAGTATTTACTACTCTTCCTTACATCTCTATAATTAATGCACTGTAAGAATAAGAAATATTAGCTGTTTCTGGCAAATTTAGATTTAACAAAACTGTCCAGTTTACCTTTCACAAACAAACAAATCTTTTCTCTTTATAATATTAATATAGATAACAGCGATAACGTCATCAATCTGATGACGAGTATGTTTTTGTCAAACTTCGTTTATTTGCTCCGTTACCATGATTTTTTTTTATTTTAGATTAAACTATAACGCAATTTCAGGTATAAAATAATGTAATAATAATGCAAATACTTTAAAACCAGCTTTAAATTTTAATATGTTTAACTTCAATAATTTAATTTAGTATTTTCTTTTAAATGTATGGAAAGTTCATTTAACTATAGGCGGCTATAATTTTTAGGCGGAAATAAATTAAACAGAGGATTAATAAAACTTAGAATTTCTTAAAAGGTTATTGTACAATAACAATACTATTTCATACTTCTTCATAATTAGAGAATATTTAAGTTAAACTATTTAAGTTCATCTGCAAAACTAAACTTGTTGTTTTATCGGAAATTCAACCTGGCAAGATCTATCTTATGTTAAACAAGGTTAAGGTTCTTTAATACGGACAATTGTGTTTGTTTCCTTAAGATCTGCGAATGGCCTTAAAACTTAAACATCTTTATTTTTACTCTATAACTCGAATATTTTTAATTTGTATGATGAGATCTACATTTATTTTAATATAGTTAATAAATAAAATCATATCAATCATTACTCAGTAATCAATACTCCCTGGGAATTAATTATTTATAGATGGTCAATTCTATACCGACCTCCAGACAACATATCGCAAAAGTTTAGGCAAACGAAATTCACATAACAATCTAATATCGCAAGGTTGTTAATAAAACTTTTTTTTACCTCAATCAGTTATGATACTGCTTTGGAATTCACGACAGATTAAATTGATAGGCAAATCTAGATTTACGGTCATTACCTACGTATGTTTATTAGGATAGGAATATTCTGATAGTTCGTATCTATTACGTTCATTGAAATATACCTACCTACTACTGTAAGCTTCTACAGTCGAAACACCTGCCTTAAAACATATCGTTATCTCTGTTTGATTCAAAGAAAACGAGAGTGATGACATTATACTTACAAGTTAAGAGAATATGGATGCATTTTGTATAGGATCATTTAGTTACGTTCGAAGAAGAAGGCTACTAATTAAGTTTTTTTATTAGCCTTATAATATCACTTCTACTTCCACAGGCCAGCTAAATTATACTAGATCTTAAAATTTTTTTGTAGTTCATTTTTAGTCTTTATTAAACACGTACTTTGGCCCGCGACTCCGTCCGCGCGGAATTAAAAAAAAACTTTATAAGTAGCCTATGACTATCTATTATCTATATATATATTATCCAGACTATGTTTTACATTTATGCTAAATTCCATCGTAATCCGTTGAGCCGTTCTGCAGATACCTTCTAACAAACATCCATCCATCCATCTAAACATTCGCTTTACTATATTAGTAAGATAACACGGGTATTCTTGTTGTTATTTTGTATTCATTTTTTAAATTTTTTCCGTTTAACTCAATTATCTGACAAGATGACCTTTGCGTTATATTTTAATCATTATGGATATAGATACAGTGGGGCTTATCGTATTCGACCATATCGAAATTTTAATATGTATTTTATTTAATAAAATATGTGTTACATTTAATTTTTGAAATTCAACATGGTAATAGCAACTGTTAAATACGATTTCCATCGCACTCTGCGCAGCTCCATAGTCTTTCCTTAAACTCTCTGGGTTACCGGCGTGAGTTGTGTTGTTGAGATAAAGTGTGACCGTTTCTTTAAACTGTAAGGTACTTCACAAGCAGAAGTAAATCTTCGAAACTAATAGTTGTGTTGATATGCAATAGTAAGCAAAATGATTTTGCTTGGAGCGTTGTGATTACTGCTATCAGTGCTAGCGTATTAATATTAATAACAAGTTCTTCACACATGTTTAAGTGTAAACAAATACTTTTGTTTTGAAGAAAATTTATAACAATTTCTTCTCAATCAAATATTAAGTTTGGATACCACTGGTATAGTTGATCGCCTTTCCCTGTACACAAAAATATTTTATTTTCTATTTTTTTTAGAAAACTTAATAAGGTACTTCTTCACGTCATTTTACGAGACAAACCAAAAGTCATATTTAGTTATTATTTTTAAAATGTGCTTATTATTGCAGAGTGAAAATCAAATGAACGAGGGATTTGATCCCAGTCCTGAAATGTTACCGCCGGTCACAAACGGCTTTGACAAGAAGAGTATGACGGCGGTACCTGATAAAATGAATAAACCGATAGAAGAAGGAAAAGAAAAAGTGGTGAGATGAATTAGTTTGTAAAACATAATTGTATATTGTAGTTATTCGTTTGACCCCAGAATTGCACTGACTCCTTGTATTTACACATATATACCATCATCCCATTATTTTTTTTTGACAAAACAGAGACGACTTTAATACAAGTCAGTCGAAACCGACAGTGATGAGAT
>DWHV01000190.1:0-13468 GCA_018248035.1 Papilio joanae | reverse complement strand
CATATCAGCGTTCACTCTTTAGTTGAAAAAATACTTATAGATGAAAACAGAAGAGCATATGGTGTAAAATTTTTGAAAGGCGAACAAACGAAAATAATCAAAGCAAGCCGAGAGATAATTCTATCAGCTGGATCAATTCAATCTCCACAACTGTTGATGTTGTCTGGTATCGGTGATAGTGAACATTTGAAAGAGGTCGGTATATATCCGATTGTAAATCTACCTGGAGTGGGTAAAAATCTTCAAGATCATGTCGCGATGGGTGGTCATTCTTTTTTATTCGACAATCCGTACAACAACGGTACAGACTATTGCTTTAATTTAAACTCGGTTTGGTCTTTTGGCAATCTTATCGATTTCGTAGTACATAAAAAAGGTTCTTTATATAGCATGATGGAGGCAGAAGCAATGGCTTTTGTTAACACGAAATACCAGGATCCCGCGGAAGACTATCCCGATATTCAACTGTTTATTGCCCCCACATCAGACAATATGGACGGTGGACTATTTGGAAAACGAGCTAATGGATTGACAGATGAAACATACGCCGAACTATACGAGGATATTTTGTTTGAACCGTCCTTTTCTATAGTACCACTGTTACTTAGACCTAAAAGCAGAGGATACATCAAATTAAAGGATGGAAATCCTTTCTCTCCACCTCGGATATACGCGAACTATTTCGAGGATCCACAAGATTTAAAAACACTGGTAAGTAGTAAATAGTTGCTGCATAAAATACACATTGCGGTAGATAACGTATCATTTAGTAGTGAATATTTAATTTTCAGCAAGGCATAAAAATAAAACTATTTATTAAGGGGTATGGAATTAGATAAGTCACTGTATTTAGTGGTTATATGGCAAAATTCTTTTATAAGTGTTGCATAATTAAAAAAAATAACTTGGCTTGGCTGAGCTGAGTTACAACTTACAACAAACAAAACATAAATTAACAACCGTGTAAAACTAATTAATTTGAAAATTATTGCTATTACAGATAGAAGGCGCTCGGATAGTTGAGGCATTAGTCCAACAACCAGCCCTACAGGCACTCAACGCGCGGCCCAACCCACACCGGAACCCGGGCTGTACCCAGCACGAGCTTATGTCAGACGAGCATTTGGAATGCCAGGCGCGACACCATTCGCTCACCATCTACCACCCGGTGGGGACGTGCGCGATGGGCAGCATTGACAATCCTAACGCAGTCGTTGATCCAAGATTACGAGTATGTTTTTTGTTTTATTTTAAACGCAATATCATTCACGACCAAAAGACACTACATTGTCCTAAGTTTAAGAGATTGTTTTAGAATTAAGAATAAGTTCTAACGAAATGGTATATTAAAGTATAAACTATTTTGTAGCATTTGAACCTAGAGCTACAACATTAGCACAGTATATCAAAAATGGCTAAAAATTAAAGAGCAATATTAAAAATTTCAGGTATACGGAGTCAAAGGATTAAGAGTAGTCGACGGTAGTATCATGCCTACAATCGTCAGCGGCAACACGAATGCTCCAATCATTATGATTGGAGAAAAGGCTGCAGATATGATTAAAGAAGACTGGATGCAAGGTGGCATTGATATTATCTCCTGTGAGCGTAAATACAAACAAAACGAAGAGACAATCGAAGCTGATTCACCTAATAGGATTAGATTTTCCCAACTCGGAACTCCAGATATTCTTAATGAAACAGCTAGTTTATTTCCGCAACTGTCTAAAGGTTTTCTTCCTACAACAAACAAAAGAAGATCAAATACAACTCTTTTAACTTCTTTAAACAACGATAGAAAAGAAACATCGCTTCCAAATTCATACAATCCCATTCATCGCTACCATAGTTCTGACGTGTTAAAGACGTATGATGAAGATCGCATAAATCCAAACATATTGCAATCGTATTCTAATAACATCCCGCAATATTCTTTTAAATCGAACTCATTAGGAAACACTCATATAATTAAAAATTCATTGCCAGGTTATTCTCCCATTAACCCATTTACGGAACTAACGGAACGTGATAAAATCCGTCCATTTTATGCAAGAAGACCTTATTATAAACAAAGAAACTTCCAATCAAGTAACCATAAATCATTCTACAATGTATGGAAGTCTCAAAACGTTCGACAGAGACCGAATGACAATAAAAAGAAAATATATTTCACAACTGAAGAGGTGACATCACCTAAAGGACGGAAAGAATGTAAAATTTGGTTGTATTACGATGGAATGAAATATAAAGTAACAATATAGAATTATATTAGAAACCGAATTTTGTAATTAAATTTTATTATTTAACATACGAAAATGATATCTTTACATTTGTTAGTTTCTTTACCTTCAAACTTATCAATGTGAAGACACTAATCAATAAATAATAAAGTCTGTGATTTTTTGGTATTTTTATTTTAATTTAATAGTAAAATGTGTAACTTATGTAAGCACTAACGTATTTGCAGATGTCCATGGCCAGAGATTATAATTTTTTATTTCCGCTGCTTGTTTGCCCCATTGTTTATAAAAAAAATGTTAGAAGCCTATTTTTTCTTGAGCGCAGTTGAATAAGGACAGCAAACTGAATACAATAGCATATGCTAGCTATCGCCCGCAACTCCGTCCGCGCGAAATTAAAAAAGAACTTAGTAATGAGTAGCCTATGTGTTCTTACAGACTATGTTCTACATCTGTGCCAA
This sequence comes from Papilio joanae, assembly GCA_018248035.1. Taxonomy (NCBI): domain Eukaryota; kingdom Metazoa; phylum Arthropoda; class Insecta; order Lepidoptera; family Papilionidae; genus Papilio; species Papilio joanae. The sequence goes on along the minus strand of DWHV01000190.1, from coordinate 10,767 downwards.
ATTTCATCAAGATCCGTAGAGCCCTTCCTGAGATACCTTCAAACAAACATCCATCCATCTAAACATTCGCATTTATAACATTAGTAAGATAGTAAGATTATGTGATTTTTACTATTATATTTTAGTTAAAGTCCACAAAAAACTAGGGTAAAGTGAGTAACAAATAAGACACAAATATCACGATGGTTTGGTATCAAGTATCAAAGATGATAAATACATTTGTTACTAGACAAATACGATTTTTTTTAGGTATTACATTTGAAAATTAGTTACTGTCTAGTTTAAATAGATTAATTGCTTTTATAAGCTAATAGAGTTATAAATCAACAAGGATGAAATCCCAATTTAATAAAGTTAGGTATTTAAAGGAACGTTGAATCTTTATTATTTATCACTACGTCACTTTTAAATGCGGTGCAATTTATCCTATTTTATATTAAGATCAACCGAACGTCACGAAGTCGAAGACTGTTAATAGAATCGTGAGTATTTTTATACGTCTTAAAATTAATTGATTAATAAAAACATTAACACATTTTATTTCAATAAATGTTTTTAATCTACATAACAATTAGTTATGAAGAACAATAATGTAAATATTTTTATCATGTTTCATTAATGTTTTGACTTTTATTTCAAGAGAAAAGATGTTATGTGTCACGAATATGCATGGAATTGTGACTTGTGACCCAGTTTTAGCCTTAAAAGTCCAGAGCAGTTACCGAGAGCAGGCCCGTGTTCATGCAGACTCTGTAGAGTTTACTGGCGGCACAATGTGCATTAGTGGAAGACCATGTATGGCCTCCTGATGCTATGGAAGCGGTTCTTAATGGTAACTAACTATGTCTGAAGTTTTACTCTACTCGCCAGATGTAATCTTACAATTGTGAGAATTTTACCAACTCAGTTCCTAACTACGACTTCATAGTGGTGGGGTGGTCGCCAATCGGCTTAGCGAAATATCAGATTGGAAAATATTACTACGAGTATTTAGTGCGGGTGGTAATGCAAATTTGGCCAAAAAGGTGTGTGTCTAAATTATGAATTAATTTAAATTATGAATGCGTCGGTAGGTGGTCAACTGATGTTGAATAAAGGTTATACCAAATTATTAAACTGTACACTGATGAGATGAATACTAACATAAATTAGAGTAAATTTATAGGTCCTATTTCAAAAACTTTGTTAAAGCCAAAAACAAAAGGTAGCAGGTAGGTAGCTTAAGAGTAAAAATCCAAACGAACTTCCTCTTATATTTGCAAATTATTTTAAAAAACCCCGAAGACTTTGAAATTTTAATCCGGAATGCAAAGAAATTTAGCTTAAATTTGGAAAACACGCAAGCTTTTAGGTCTGTCAATTATAAATTGGAATGGTTGGATATAGAAGAATGTAGAAAATTTGACAGGTCATCTGATGAATTTTTAGAATGTTACACTAGACAAGTAACATTTTCCTTGTACCATCCAGTAGGAACAGCTAAAATAGGACCTGATGACGATGAGATAGCTGTCGTAGATCCTGAACTAAGACTTCAGAAAGTAGAAGGTGTCAGAGTAGTAGATGCAAGTATTATGCCATCTATTGTCAGAGATAACACTAACGTGCCCACTATTATGATAGGTGAGAAGGGAGCATCCATGATAAAGGCTTTTTGGTTGAAGAACAAATAACACTATCTGTGTAGTATATCTGTGTGTATAACGTTTTGCTTAGCCACAAAAAAAATACGGTTTTCACCATCATGTAGCTTATGCATTCCGGATGGTTTGCATACATTATAACTATAAGTATAGTTTAGTATACATGAATAAACAGCGTATGTATTTCTGAACCCCTAAACGTATGCCTTTTTAGGCTTACGTAGGTTACACCGTTTGAGATATAAAGACATGATGTATGTGAAAATTATTAATCACAAAAAATGGTACAAAGAAAGCATATCTCCTGTTATCGTTTCGTCAAAATCCTTTAACATTGCACGTTAATTGTAGTGTAATTTTGCGGTTTTAATTTTAGTCCTTATCCAAATAAATGTATTTGTTATCAGGAGAATTTGATGTAGATTAAAATTACCTCACAGGATATCATTCTGACATTTGTCAGACTATTTATTATACTTTACAAGATATCACGATTACAAACAATAAGGGGGAAAGAAAAATCAGCTGGCGGGCCGGTCTCGCGAGTGGTTATAAGGTTTTTATTACTTAAAAGACGGCACCTTAAGAGGAAGGGTATGACAGAAAAGAGATCAGTATAGTTTTTGCTAGAAGGGCGAAGCTGGGCGGGTCGCTAGTCTTGAACAAAACAATTTGTCCGAAATGACTGATAAATAGAAAAGGAATTATAGATATCAAATGTTATTTAAATAATGACTCCTGATAACGTGATAATGTTTTATGCATCGCTAATATTTCAGATAAGATATTATTTAGTAGTTTTGAAGTGCGGTGCAATTAAGTTTATATTATATAAGTCACCCCGAGGTAAGGAAGTCATAACCTGATAAAGTCAGCATCGGTAAGTTTTTTTTATAACTTTCTCTTTTATTTTGAATCGAATTACAAAAAAAATTGATATACTCAGGTAATAGCAGTTTTCAATGTGGCACATGTCTGAGAAAATCATCGACAATAAAGCGCCACTATCACACCGCCCGTATAGCATATCTGTATAAGCGAAAGGTTAACGCGCATTACTAAACTGCTCGTGTAACAAACAAATTTATATGTTTAACCGGTTCAATCGACGATGTTAAGGTGGTGGTCAATGTGAGTTAACCTGAAGGCTATACAAGACGAAAATAAAACAAACCATTAAAAGTTTAATTTCAATGTATTTTGTGACAGATTTTATCAGGATGTGGGATTGCGACCCGATCATATCTTCAGGACTAGCGAATAGTTACCATGCAGTAGGGCCCCTGTTCGTGCAGACCTTGCAAAGTTTGCTGGCGGCGCAGTGTGCTTTGTCAGGAGATCATCTATGGCCTTCTGATAATGCGGAAGCTGTTTTTCATGGTACATTCTTAATTCATACTATTTTTTGTGCCACGAGCAAATAATAGCAACACATTAAAGAGAACTGGTATTAAAACAAGGCAGATCAGCAAGAACCAGAAGCGTCTTGTTAATTTTATCATTTCATGTCACTCAATTTTAAGAGTATCTTTGCACTTTAATAGCAACAAAGATCACTGTTCTGACGTCTTCATTGTAGAAACCCGCAATGTTATTCAGATTGTCGGTCAATTTTATGAAAAGCCTACTTACACTGCATTGGTTCGTGCGTGGTCCCTATTGCATTCTTTTGACACTATTTACATTCGATCTTAGAGTAATACGTACAATGTATAGCATCTTCGCTTTAATCTTGTTATCTTATATTTGACCAACACAGATCCTAGCTACGACTTCATAGTGGTGGGTGCGGGCTCTGCAGGCGCGGTAGTTGCAAATCGTCTCAGTGAGATAGCAGAATGGAAAATATTACTAATTGAAGCGGGTGGTAACCCCAACATGGCCACAGAGGTTATAACTTTTTAAATAGACACACCCTGAATATTTTGGTTTTTATCAACATCTATATTGATAAAAACCAAAAATAAATCAACATAAAATAGTTCTTTAAGAAGAATAAGGACCATTCCGTACATTTAGACGACAACATTGACTTGAAAATTTGTTGGTTTCATTTCCATTACTCTATCAGTTGTTTAACATAAAACAAAACTTTATAATTTTTCAGACACCATCGGCTTTGTATAATAACATGAAAACTTATGTGGATTGGGCCTACAAACCACAACCACAAGAATTAGCCTGCCGAGGTTATAAGCAAAATCGCTGTGCCTGGCCTCGCGGAAAGACTTTAGGAGGTAGCAGCAGTATCAATGCTATGTACTATGTCAGAGGAAATAAATTAGACTACGACGACTGGGCAGCTAAGGGCAACACAGGTTGGAGTTATGAAGAAGTTTTGCCGTATTTTATTAAAAGTGAAAACATTTCGACAGTTTTAACTGAAGAGGATAAAAAGTTTCATGGAAAGGGTGGCTATCTACACGTAAACAGGAATGAATATAGGCATCCAATAGAAGAAATGATATTAAATGGCATGAATGAAATTGGTGTAAATGTAATAGATGACGCAAACGGCGCAAATCAGATGGGAGCCTGCATAGCATATAGTACTATCAAAGATGGTATACGACATAGCACGGCGAGGGCATTTTTAAGTGTCATCAAAGATAGAAAAAATTTACACGTACTTAAGGATGCCTATGTCACAAAAATCCTATTTCATCCTAACACAAATAAAATGAAAGGAGTTTTAATACAAAAAGATGGTAAAGAAATAAAAGTCGTTGCAAAGAAAGAGTTAATAATATCAGCTGGAACTATTAACACACCACAACTACTTCTTTTGTCGGGAATTGGTCCAAGAAAACATTTAGAAAGTTTGGATATTGAAGTGATAGCTGATCTACCGGTTGGTGAAAATTTACATGATCACGTATTTTTCCCTATTATTTACAGTTCTCCAACTAATGAAAGCCTTATGACGTTTTCTGCAATAGGTAGTAACTTTTTAGAATACATGTTTACTAATGAAGGCCAGTTTTCTGATATCACACCCAACAGAGTGATCGCTTTTCTTAACACCTCTGATCCAGACGCCGTTAGTCCTGAAGTACAATATCATTTTGTATTATATTCTCCACAAGTGAGTAATTATTTTGACATCTATGATTTACATGGCTTTAAAGATGAGGTGTCGCAAAAGTTTAAAGAAATAAATAACAACTCATTTGTAGTTTCGATTTCAAACACATTGTTAAAGCCTAAATCAAGGGGAAGGATATTGCTTAAAAGTAAAAATCCAAATGAATATCCCCTTATATTTGCCAATTATTTTCAACACCCCGAAGACCTTCAAATTCTGTTAAAGAATACAAGGAAGTTTAGCTTAATGTTAGAAAACACAAAAGCGTTCGAGTTTGGCAATTTTAAATTACAATGGATGGATATTGAAGAATGTAGAAAATATGACAAGTCATCTGATGAATTTTTAGAATGTTACGCTAGACAAGTAACATTTTCATTGTACCATCCTGTAGGAACAGCTAAAATGGGACCTGATGGGGATGAGACAGCTGTCGTAGATCCTGAACTGAGACTTCGGAAAGTAGAAGGCGTCAGAGTAGTAGATGCAAGTATCATGCCATCTATTGTCAGAGGTAATACTAACGCGCCCACTATCATGATAGGTGAGAAGGGAGCATCCATGATAAAGGCTTTTTGGTTGAAGAATAAATAACTTACACCAACATAAAAAGTAATAATTTTTACATATTGGAAGCAATAGTAAATTTAAAAATTCATGATTGATGGACTGGAATGGATATTACAACTACAATGCAATTTTAAATCCTGTAATATAAAGTTATGCCATAGTGTTTTCACAAATAATTATAATATTAAATAATTAACTAATACAAGATTAGTTTATTTTATAGAATTTTTAACTGTATTTTTGGTAGTGTTAGATGAACTGTTCAGTGCTATTAGACATAGACTATTGAAAAACTCCCCTATTACTACAAGTCAAAGTGATTTTATTGTAAACTAGCTGTCGCCCGCGACTCCGTCCGCGCGAAATTAAAAAAACGTTATAAGTAACCTATGTGTTGTAAATGCCTATGTGTAGCTGTTCTGGAGATATCTTCAAACAAACATTAGTAAGATTTGCTAGGTGAGTTTAAACAGTGATGCAGCCTGCAGTTGTGTGTGTTGTTACTGCACGAATGTGCCGTTCGATTGGTGAAATTCCACAACCACACAGAAGACAAGCGTGATGTATATCCGAATTTCGTCTAATGAGTGTGTGTGCCAGAGGCCAAATATTTGTCCTCTTCCCCGACCCACTTTTTCTAATAAGACAAGAATGGGAATGGAAAATGGATGTCTCAAAGGAGACACATAGGAAGAAGAAAATAGCATTTTCTGTGGATCCTCTCTTCTGTGGATTAAAGGTATCTGCAATTGGTATGGGCAGTGGTCACTTCGCTTTTGAACAAATTCAGGTGGCTGCTTGCACACTTGTTACCGTACATCATAAAAAAGCTGTTAATGAACGGTAAAATCCGATCTCAGAGTTTCACTTGTAGTGTAGAGTCAGTCCGCGCGTGTAAGTTCTGGCGAACGGAGTGTTTTTGTTCAGTGCTATAAAAGAACTTTTATCTATTAAGTAATCACTTCATAATAAACGACGAATTTACAGTTCCATAAAAATTAAATCGATCAATTATTTAAAACATCATATACTGAATCTGACTCTCTATCCCATGTTTTGATGCTGGTAAGATAAATTTCTTAAATCTTTCACTTGTAATTAATTAAATCATACTCCGGTCACTTGCTCAGTTTATAACCTCTTTTTATAACTTATACTGACAGTAATTTGTGACCTGAGCGGATCACTCACAATGTGAGAGACATTTTTGGACAAGTCAGATGCGGTCATAGTGATATTGTCAAATTGAAAACCGTTGAAGTTCACAAACTATCGGTGACATCCAACAGAGTAGCTGTTGTTACATCCGAGGAATTTCACATTAAGAGAAAGTAAGTAAATATACTTATACGTTTGAATAGATGTATGGGATGCGATAATAGATTTTGAATCTTTTGTTGGTTGCAAAAAAAACTTAAAAAACCAATGCTAACATCGTACCGATAAATGTATGTTACACCGCATGTTATACCGATGACCTCATGATGTAAAAAAACATCAGCATCCGTGATGCTGGTGTTTTTTAAATTATGAGAGTTAATTGCTACCAATAAAAAAGGAATTGAAAGAAATGAAGACCAAAGGGCTTATGATTAACTCTATCTCTCTAACTCATCGAAATTTTTTCAACTAAAAATAAATTAATTTGACCAAGACTAAGCTTTATATGATAGTTAGTTAATTCCTTTGGCTATTTGTAACTGATACGACGCGCCTAGCCACGGACAGATTAGTAAGTAATAATAACATAAACAAAATGTAGTAAAATAAACACATCTCTCAACATTTATGCATACTTCTCTAATAAAAATGCAATAAATAGCGATAAATACGAACCGTAAATGGCTAATATTTTTTTTAATTAAATTAAAGGTATAACAAAAAGTAGTTTAGATTTAATAGCTACGAAAAATTAAATATACAAATGTCTTGAAACTACAAAACACAAAACCGCAACAACTTTGTAATTCGTTTACTAAATAAACATCTAGCAAATTTGTACGAGCGTTCTTCACATTTATAGAAAACTAACTGTCGCCCGCGACTCCATTCACATGAAATTAAAAAAAAACTGAATTAGTAGTCTATGTGTTCTTCCTAGACCCAGACCTATCCTAGTCTATGTTTTATATCTATACCAAATTTCAGCGAGATCCATGCAGCCATTTAAACAACCATCCATCCATACACACATCTAAATATTCACATTTATAGTATTAGTATAGGTAGGATTACGTTAAGTGTTTATATAATCACATCATGGAATAATGTTTAAAGGACAATGATAATGCTTTTTTTTATAAAAGCAGAAGTAGATAATTTGCTAATTACATTTAATAATGAACAATTTAAACTTCATAAACGACTAAATTGTCGATACACAAAAAAAAGTTTGAAGTCCATAAACATGCCTTACGCTAGACGTTCTCAAAGTTTTTTGGACTAGATTCTAGCGATGCAACCACATTATATTAAATTCGACGATTTACGATGCCTTGTGTAAGAAGGGCCTTAGATTACGATCTTGTCCAGTCCGGTGCTAAACAACTACGCTACCGACGTACCAATACTGATATTTAGACAGTATAGTTAAGGATCCATTCGATCACACATGAATTTATTTTTATTTTATTTGCAGATGTAAATGTGTATTTTTTGATGAAGTAAAAGGGCATATGCGGCCTATTTTCCTATATGGTTGAAACTTTGAGAGCCTCTCCTGTAAAGTTGTCAATTTGCACATTGGCCCTTATTCGTAGGAGCCATCGAAGTAATGTTCAAATATTTTGGTTCAGGATCCAGGGTTCAGGGTTTCCCAACCTGCTATACGATTAAAAAAATTGCGACTTTCTTAACCATTCTAAAATTTGGTAAACATTGTCCAGAACACAACGATTACATTAAAAAAGCATTGTCTTTTAAAGGTCAAGTTGATTATACAACTTCGCTCCGACAAATATGAACTTGTTTTTATAAATTACATAAAAAATGGAAATTAAGAAACTCACGATATTTTTATGCAATTAGTTAATTTAAATAAAAAAAAAAAAAACTTTACCAGTAATATTGTAAAGAAAACTAACTGAATTGTAATTAATCAATGATGTTTTTAACAGCTTCAAATAATTCGGTAAAATTTAATATTTCAGTCAAATTAATAAAAGAAAAAAAAGAGAAAAAAAAAGCTTTGCAATAACAACAGTATATTGAACTACAAAATTTATCTGGAGATATATATGAACTTACGATAACTTATTCCATTCAATTCCAAGTTTCACCAGTCGCAAAACAATTGACGAAAAGTATTTAATACTACAGTAAATTTAATATCTTACATTTATTACAGCGTAGATTTAGAAAACAAGAAATGCCTATTGACTGAGGCTCTCTTGGGTGAAATAGCGCCATCTATTTAATGCTTTTGAAACAAAGATTTTAATTTTTTATGTATTTAAACAATAATTTTAAATGTAACACTTTTTTATTTTAGTATATACTTTAAAACATTTCACTACAACTAAAAAAAAGTTAGCCATTAGCAATAAATAAAAGTTATGGCGAGTGAATTATTACTCGGTTTTCGCTAATTCAGAATTTTATTTCCTACGTATATGTATTAGTTTTGTGTGGATGAGATATACACATACATGACACTCCGGGGAAGAAGATAAATAGAATAAAACCTCACTCGTTAAAATCGGTTCAGTCGTTTTAGGCTCTTGGACGTCACATATCCACATACATAACAAAAAAAACTTACATTCGTGCAAACAACGTTACCCTCTTGTTAGCTGGGTAAAAAATGTTATATTACGAGAAGTCACTATAAGGACTTGTTCACGTTGATTCGCGTGCGCGGTGGCTGGTGCGGTCGCGACAGATCAAACATATGACGTAATATCCAAGTGTCCATGAAATTTACACGCGATTTAAGTAGCGAGCGATCTGGCGACAGGCGCGCGGCGCGCTCGCGACTATATCAATGTCTTAAGATGTTTGTGTGAGTTCACGTCGAACTATAATTATACACTATAATTATAGTGGCTGAACGCGCGATTCACTCACGAGATCGGGTAAGTTCAACCAGTTTTAGTGCGTCAGGAATATCTGGTCCGCTGGGCATAAATCAAGCTAAACAATGACCGCTCACTAGCTCCACCCTGTCAATGTCAAAAAGTGTCATTATGTAAGTGTGGTCACTTACATAATGTTCACGACCAGTCTAAAAAGTTCGCAACTTGAGACAGAAGAAGTAGTCCCTCACAATACATTCCTCATTTCTAAATGGAAAGTAAAGGTCTCCCTTTGTGACTAATGAGTGCATCAGTTAAATAATACGTAACTAATTTTCATTAAATCTGTTGCTATGCTCATCCCAGAGACGTAATTTAAGTAAATAACATATTCAGTTCCGCACATATTGCTTGTCTTTTATCGCTAATCATTGTTATTGTAACACAGGTCGTTATTATATATGTATTATGTATGATATATAATTTAATCGCCCGCACCTCAAAAGCATTCAGTACGTTGTGTTCAGTGCCCGAGTGACAACGAACTTATGTATTAAGTTAACATTGCAACATCTTACCATTAAGTGAGTCTTTAAGGTAAACGTTTTTGTTGTTTTACGTTTTTGTTAACGTGTTGTTTTTAACCATCTAAACTTTCGCATTTTATAATATAAAGTAAAAAGTAAGATTATCAAATGTCATGGGGCAGCGGTCACTTCGCTTTCTAGGGAAATCAGGTGGCTCTAGATTATATAAAATTATAATACTTAACCATACATAGGTATTAATAAAATTGGAGTTTCTGTGATGTCGCGAATAAAAAAAATCATGTTTCGTATACGTGATATACTTGTGTTGCTGATAATGAAAAACTAATTTTTACAATTTTTGTCTGTCTGTATGTCTGTCCACAAAATCACGTTTTAGATTTAACTGGAAGGTAGTAACACATATAAAATACATTTTGACTTTACAAAAATACATTTGTACTTGAATTTTTTTTAATAAATCTTTTATATCTAGTATCCACATACACTTCGATCTATCAACTTTTATCTCTACTGTTCTCAAACTATAACATTATATATGTAAAGTACCTACTAACCATGATAACTGTGTGTGCGACAGTGCACCCGCCGAGGCGAACACGGTTGGACACTTTTATCGAAGCGCTTCAGGGCAGTTTTGACACCCTTGTAACTTCGTTGTGGAAAAAGGTTTTCAACCTTCGAGTGTTCGATAAAATGTTGAAATTTTAAAAATGAAAAAAAATGAAAATGAAAAATAATTTATTTCAATCCAAAAAATTAAGTTTAAGTTTACATTGAACAATTAAGCTTAGAAACTTTATGGATACAAAATGGTTGCTTTTATAAGTATTGATCAGTACCCTCGCACTAGGCGTAGCCTGTATCGCGAGGATCCTGCTCTTATGTTTTATCAAAGATTTGTTAGA